>MDKI01045991.1:0-40309 GCA_005239505.1 Nicotiana paniculata
AAAACAAAGATAAAAATACTACCAAAATATTAATTAGCCCTACTTAAGTAGAAATAACTATTAAAATAAAACTAACCGTTATAAAAAAATATTTTTGGTATTTTTCAAATATCATACTAAAATAAAAACAGGATTAGATTAAAATCATCGCAAAATTAAAATTATTACTACGAAAAATATTAATATTCTTGAAAAAGATATGTAATGAGGTAAAAAAAAAAAGTGAAACTATTTTTTTTTGTTTTCGAATTTTATGTTCTACTATTAGATTAATAGTGAAAAATAAGCTAAATCCTTAAAATAAAAATAAGTAAATATTTTTAAAAATACTACTTTTAAAAGTTGTGCGGGTCAAAAATTACGTGTTTAAAGCAGTCATGTAGGCCATTTGCAAAAATAGCCCAACCATTTCTTGCATGTGTCCAATAGGAGGTGTTGTGGTTTCACATAGTGTCTCGAGTCACTAATCTATTTGGTTTTATTTTTCTCATTCAGGTATGAATTCATTTACCAGAGCTCTCGAGCATGACAGATACCCCAGGACAATCGCATTTGGGAGCTTGTTTGAGGAAACTTTTTATGTTTTGAGTCTATTTTTGTGGTTTTTTTACTTTCTAGTCATGTCTAGTAGTATTCAGTCTTTTAGTTGGTGTCAGAATTTGCCGTAGTATAGTTGAGTTTGTTGAGTCTTTTATCATCGTACTTCCTATTTTGTATGTGAAAACCCAAAAAAAAAGCTATAAATGAAACATCCAAAAAGATTTTTACTTTTAGTTTATTTTGTCCATTACTTTTCTAGAACTACGCTTGGTCTGATTCATTTGAAATATGATACGTAGGCAACCTACGTCGGGTTCGATCGAATCATTTTATAATTTGAAAAAAAAGAAGAAGATGAGTTATGGCATGTGAGAAGTCAAAGGAAAGAAAAGAGTGATAATCAGAAAGGAAAGGAGAGAAAGAAAATGAGCAAACCAAGAAGTGTTAAAGATGAAAAATGTATAGGAAAAGGGGCAAGAGGAGTAAATTTTGGATGATGCCAATATGACCTTCATACCCTCGAAATCATTTTAGAACCGATAACTGTGACTAGGTGCATTGCACATAATGTGAGATTATGTTATGTTAAATGCTCTAACGCTAACGTGATGACTATATTATGTTCCTCTTTGTTATCTTCATTATAGCAGAAGGGTGATTTGTTTGTGATTTTTAAACTAGTAACTCTTTCCTACAACATAAAGTCGAAAGGCAATGGCAGACGACAATAGAGTTGAGTTGGTCGATACTGGTACCTGAAAGCAATTGGTTGAACAATGTGATAACCCAAAGGGGTCATCTTATGAATTAAGACTCATTCCGAGCTCGCTAGCCTTAAAAGCCTATTTTTTTATTCACCTTGATTTGCGTGCGCAGTCCGGGCGTGAATCCGGAAAGCCTTATGTGAAAATATATGAAATGATAATTTTTGAGATTTAAATTTAATTTTTAGTTAACTTTGGTCAATGTTGTGAGAAAACAGACCCGGTTCCGTGTTCCGACGGTCCCAGGAGGTCCGTAATAAAATATGAGACTTGGACGTATGCCCAAAATCGAATTTCGGGGTCCCTAGCTCGAGAAATGATTTTTTGATGAAAATTGTTAAACTGAAGTTTAAAGAAATTAAAGAAATTGATTAATGTTTGAACTCGTTGGTTCCGGAGCCCGGTACAGGTCTTATAAAATATATGTCATGTCTGTGAAATTTGGTGAAAATCGAAGTTTATTTGACGTGATTCAGACGTCCGGTTGAGAAGATAGTAATTTTGAAGTGTTCTTGAGACATTCATGAGTTTTAATGCTAAATCCGTAGTTTTAGGTGTTATTTTAGCGATTTGATCGCACGAGCAAGTCCGTAGGACATTTTTAGACTTGTGTGCATGTTTGGTTTGGAGCCCCGAGGGCTCGGGAACCATCCAGATGATGCGCGAGTTGAGTTACCTCTCAACAAGGGATGCTGGTGCACCAGATCTGGTGTGCCCGCACCTGCGAGCCTATGATCGCAGGTGGGAGCGGAAGCCTGCAGGTGCAACCAAGCCTGGGTTCCTCTTCTTCCGCAGGTGCGGACCCTTCTGTGCAGGTGCGCGACCGCAGAGCGGTAGTCCCGTCACAGGTGGTGCCCCAAGTGGCCCAGCCCCCTTTTCGCAGAAGAAGACGCTCCATCCGCACGTGCGCAGGCGCAGGTGCGACCCAAGCACCGCATGTGCATTGGTCGGGCACTGAGTTCATATTAATTCGAACTCCAACCATTTTTCTTCATATTTTTCACGAGGGTAGAAGACTTAGGGAGATTTTCTCAAGACCTTTTCGTCCCAAAATCATAGGTAAGTGTTCATTAACTCGTTCCTTCCAATAATTTACTTCTCTATACAAAGATTTAACCTAGAAATATAAGGTTTTCATGGTGGAATTAGGGATTTTGGGGTATAAACTAGGTGTTTCAAAATTTGGGAAATTTGACCTTAATTGGGGTCGAATTCCAAAACCAATTACATATCCGGGCTCGAGGGGTGAACGAGTAAACGGATTTTGTTAACCTCGAGTTTGGACCAAGCAGGCCTGGGGTCGATTTTTATTTTTTCTTTGGAAAAACATAGGAAAATCATGATTATTCATTAAAGTTAATTCCTTTAGCAATACTTAATGATATTGAACTAATTATTATTAGATACGAGGGGGTTGGAGGTGAATTCTAAAGGAAAAGTTGTACTTGAGCAGTAAGTGGCCTGCAAATTCGAGGTAAGTGTTGTGTCTAACCGTAGCTTGAGGGAATAAGTATTGTGTGACTACTTGCTACTTGTTTTGTTGCTAAGTACGATGTATAGTTGAGGTAACGAGTACCTATACGTTGTGGTTGATTCATAACATGCGAGTGAAAGCTAATTCTTGTTATTTTTGTTGTCTTAAAGCCTATTATCTATGATTATTGTTGTTAGTGAAATGATGGAAGATTTGTATCCGGTTCCACAGGGATGGATAATATTGTGAATATTGAGTTGAGATTTAAATGTTAAATGGTGATAGAAACTATGATGAAATACTGATTTCTTGTGAAATTCCTCTTTATATGTTGTTAAAGACTCTGTGACGGATGAGGAAGAGTGTAAAACACGAAGGGTGATGCCGTGCATAATTTATTTAAATGGTGAGGAAGAGAGTAAATCACGAAGGGTGATGCCGTGCATAATTTATTTAAATTGTGAGGAAGAGTGTAAAGCACGAAGGGTGATGCTGTACATAATTTATCTATATTGTGAGGTGAGAGTAAAAGTACGAAGGGTGATGCCGTGCATAATTTATTTAAATTGTGAGGAAGAGTGTAAAGCACGAAGGGTGATGCTGTACATAATTTATCTATATTGTGAGGTGAGAGTAAAAGCACGAAGGGTGATGCCGTGCATTCTATTTATAATCTTGTGAGTTGAGAGTAAAAGCATGAAGGGTGATGCCGTAAAAGTTTCCTTTCTATTTTAATTGCTTAAATTATTGTTGATCACTGTCTATTTCTGTCTTATTATTTTCTCACTCCTTATGTTAAATTCCCCACTATATGCTTCCTTCCTATTATATGTTGTTTACTTTTCATTATTTGATGTTATTTCTACTAGCATGATTATACATGTCCAGGTTTTTATGTGGTGTCCTGTCCTAACCTCGTCACTACTTCACGGAGGTTAAGCTCGACACTTACCAGTACATGGGGTTGGTTGTACTGATACTGCACTCTGCACTCCTTGTGCAGATCCAGGTTTAGGTCCGAGCTGAGTTCGAGTTTGTAGCAGACTATTCGCACGGAGACACGAGGTAGGTTTGTCGACGTCCGCCAATTTATGGAGTCTCTTCCTTATTATTCAGTTGCATATGATTTAATTAATGATCTAGTTGTTTGTTAATTAATTATTATGCTCCTTCATTGACAAAGAGATTTAACTATATAATAAATGAAAGTCATCATGGACGACAAATGGTATTTCCGTAAATATGCACTTCTATGGCTAAATTGCAAACGTGTACCTACCTTGGTTGATACCCATTTGAGCTTTGCCGATTGTTTTGCCCTTTCTCTCCGTCTGAAAGCATATTCTCTCTCTCTCTCTCTCCCTCTCTCTTCGTGCCTGGTGTGTTAGCTTCTTCCTCCACTTTTGCAATTTATTTCTTAGTTTTTACTTTTAGTCATCTGATTTTTTATCTTTTACCTTTTGGGTATTCTGAAGACGGAGTTCTAATTTTTTTTACCTTATGTGATGACCTGATAGGTCATCTTATGTTTTAGAACCTAATTATATGATCCGAAACCTTAAATACCACACTTTATCATTCCTCGATTCGCGTGCGCAGCACGACATCTTTCCGGAAAGCTTTTATGTTAAAAACTGAGAAAAATATGAAATTTTTCCTTCAAATCCACTTGAGTTGACTTCGATCAACGTTTTAAGCAAACGGACTTGATTCGTGTTTTGACGGTCCCGCTGGGTCCGTATCGTGATTTGGGTCTTGGGCGTATTCCCGTATTCGAATTCGGAAGTCCCTAGCCCGAGTTATCGTATTTTGTAGAAATTTAAGGCTTAATGAATTGGAAATGGTTGACCAATGTTTGACCTTTGGATATCGGGTCCGTATTTTGGTTCCAAAATCTGGTATAGGTATAATACTTTATTTATGACTTGTCTGTCAACTTTAGTGAGAAACAGAGTTGGTTTGATGTGATTCGGACGTCCGGTTGTGAAAATAGAAGTTTCAAAGTTTTCTTGAAAATTTCATATGATTTGGTGTTCAATTCGTAGTTTTAGGTGTTATTTTGGTGATTTGATCGCGCGAGCAAGTTCGTATGATGTTTTTAGACTTGTGTGCATAGTTGGTTTAGCCTCGAGGGCTCGGGTGAGTTTCAGATAGGCTACGAAGTGAATTTGGAGATAGAACTCAGTGTTTGTCTGCAATTTCTAGTAACTAGCATCTGATCTCGCATTTGCGAGATCATGTTCGCATTTGCGAACATTCCCTATTTCTGACATGCTCGTATCTGCGAGCCAATTTTTCACGACCCAAAACTCTAACTTATCGTGATGGCGCCTATCGATGGTACTAGGCAAGATGACTTTCAAATTACTTTGATATTTCATAAAAAGGACAATTCAAAGCTTTTTCATAATGCAAATAAAAAATTTCATTTCGAATTTCGGACCTCAACATCCTGCTGCTCATGGTGTTTCACGATCAGTATTGAAAATGAACAGAGAAGTGGTGGAACGTGCGAAACCACATATTGGATTTCTCCAGTGTGTCACGAAGCTGCTGATGTCTAGTCGGCTCCTTTGTGGCTAGCTATGCCCTGCTTGGTCCCCCTCCTCCGGCACGGTGAAGGTTCTGTAGCCCGTCATGAGCACCGGGCTAAGGGACGGTTGAGCAACTCAAGCGAACCGCCTTACCTTATTCCAACATAGGGACATAAAGGAGAAGGTTGTGAACACAAATTTTTCATAAAAATCAGGAGTTGAACTCAAAATAAGAATATAGTGCAGAAAGATAGCCTCAAACATCAGGGTGTCACCAACTCATAAGCATCTAAATAGCCAATCTAATAAAAATAGTGTCCAAGTATCAATACAGAAGGAGAGAAAAACATAGAAGGAGAAACAAGGTCTGCAGATGCCAGCAGCTACCTTGTAGTCTCCGAAACCCGCGCGTGCATGAACTCAAGGACAACCAGAACCGTGCACATCTGGATTTGTACATGAAGTGCAGGGTGTAGTATGAGTACAACAACTAACAGAAATAAACAAGGAATTGAGAAGCAGTGACGAGATGGAAAAAATACAGTTCATTTCATAAACTAGAACAATGACTGTATACGTGAGTAAAATTCCGGGAAATGTATAACAAATAAGCTACATATCTACTGAGTTTAGATAAAACAATTATAAAACTACTAGAAAGTTTAACAGTAACATGAATCAGCTAAGCATAGCAACAAAAGCAAGACAAATGCAACCTCTCAGGATCACAGTCCCTCAAGCCCTCAATAGCTCAAAACTCGGTTCTCAGCCCTCAATACACACACACACACTCAATAGGTACCTGCGCTCACTGGGGGTGTACAGACTCTGGAAGGGCTCCTTCAGCCTAAGCGCTATATCGCTGCAGCGTGCAACTCGATCCAATCTCGTTGCGGCGTGCAACCCGATCCATAATATATAAGTATCCCTAAGGCTTGTTGTGGCATGCAACCTGATCCATAATACATAAATATATAGCCCTAAGGTGTCGTGCAACCCGATCCATATACCTCACATAGCTCACAACTCGGCATTCAGGCCCTATTTCAGTCTCTAAGCTCTCCAGCCTCTCGGGCTCACAAAAAATCATAACATTCAACTCAAATAGAGATAACAACAAGCGTTAACAAGAAATGAGAGGGAACGTATATATGATACCCCAGTAAGACTGTGACTGAGTACAAGACAACAAATAACAGTCAATTCAACAAGTATACGATCGTTGCGGGTCCCAAAAGTGATATCATATGACCTAAGCATGGTTTCTAACATGAAAGGCAGTCAAATTGCTAAAAGACAAGGAAGACATGTAAGGACCAATAGGATATTCGACTTTACAGTCTCACGGGACGGACCAAGTCACATTCCCTCATGGTGCACGCTCACACGCCTGTCACCTAGCATGCGCGTCACCTCCAAATATTCACATCATACCAATTTTCAGGGTTTCATACCCTCAAAACCAGATTTAAGATTGTTACTTACCTTAATCGCGTAGAAATCCTACTCCGAAATGCTCTTGCCTCTCGAATCGGTCTCCAAATTCCCGAATCTAGCCACAAGCAGTACGAGATAATCGATATAGGCTAAAGGGATAAATTCTACAAGAAAACTACTAAATTATAGCCTAAAATTCAAAATCGGCTCAACCCACCCCTCCGGGCCCACATCTCGAAACCCAACAAAATACACAAAACCCGAAAGCCCATTCACTCACGAGTCTAACCATATCAAATGTATCAAAATCTGACGTCATTTGCCCCTCCAAAACCCCAAAATTCACTCTCCAATTCTCAGGCCCTAATCTCCCAAATCTCACCTCAAAAACTCACCAACTAGGTGTAAAATTAGTGGGTAAACACCATTATTAAAGATAAATAGGAACGGGGAACTTACCTCAGCAAACACTTCAAAATCCTCCAAAATCTGAGTTCCAAAATTTAAAAATGGTGAAAAATCTCGAAGTCCCGTTTTTATATGCTCTGCCCAGACTTTTAACACTTACGGCTCTATTTTCGCATCTGCGGAGCCGCATCTGCGAACAAAACTCCGCTTTTGCGGAAAACCACTTAAGCACTGCCTCCGCTTCTGCGATCAAGAGATCGCACCTGCGCTCTTCGCCAACGTACTTCCGGACCATAGAAACATGGAATACTGGATGCACAATCGACAAGCTAGGTGGCAAGCCAAGCTTGTAAGCCACCTCCCCAATCCTCTGAAGTACCTCAAAAGGACCAATGAAACGAGGGCTCGACTTGCCCCTCTTCCCAAACCTCATAATACCCTTCAAGGGTGATACCTTCTGCAGAACCTTCTCCTTGACCATGTAAGACACATCACGAATTTTCTTGTCAGCAGAACACTTTTTCCTATATTACGCCATGCGAAGCCACTCCTGAATCAATTTCAGCTTGTCTAATGCATCCAGGACCCAGTCTATACCCAAAATCCTAGCCTCACTAGGATTAAACCATCCCATAAGAGATCTATACCGCCTCCCATATAAAACCTCATACGGAGCCATCTGAATGCTCGACTGATAACTTTTGCTATATGCAAACTCCACGAGCAGCAGAAACTAGTCCCATGAACCCCCAAAATCAATAACACAAGTGCGTAACATGTCCTCCAATATCTGGATAGCGTGCTCGGATTGTCCGTCCATTTGATGAAAGGCTGTGCTCAACTCAACTTGAGTACCCAACTCTCGTGCACGACCCTCCAATACTGCGATGTAAGTTGTGTGCCTCTATCTGAAATGATGGAAACTAGGACACCATGAAAGCGAACAATCTCTCGGATGTAAATATCAGCCAACCACTTCGAAAAACAAGTAGTACCAACTGGAATGAAGTAGGCGGACTTGGTCAACCGATCTACAATCACCCATATAGCATCGAACTTCCTCGAAGTCCGTGAGAGCCCAAATACGAAATCTATGGTGATCCGCTCCCAATTCCACTATGGGATCTCTAACCTCTAGAGAAAGCCACATGGTCTCTGATTCTCATACTAAACTTGGTGGCAGTTGAGACACCGAGCCACAAACCCAAATATATCCTTCTTCATACTCTTCCACTAATAGTGTTGTCTCAAATCTTGGTACATCTTTGCGGCACCCGGATGGATGAAATACCGCGAGTTGTGGGCCTCCTCAAGAATCAACTCCTGTAGCTGATCTACATTGGGCACACATACCCGACCCTGCATCCTCCACACTCCGTCATCATCACTCGTCACATCCCTAGCATCACCTCACTGAACCCTGTCCTATTGGACGCGCAGATGGGGGTCATCATACTGAGCTCCCTGATACGATCATAAAGAGAAGACCTAGAGACCACACAAGCCAATACACGACTAGGCTCAGAATATCCAATCTGAAAAATGGGCTAGCTAAGGCCTGAACATCCCATGCCAATGATCTCTCTGCTGCTGGAAGATACACTAAGCTCCCCAAACTCTCCGCCCAACGACTCAAGGCATCCGCCACCACATTGGCCTTCCCGGGATGGTACAAAATGGTGATATCATAGTCCTTAAGAAGCTCCATCCACCTCCGCTGATGCAAGTTAAGATCCTTCTGCTTGAACAGATGTTGCAAATTTCGGTGATCAAAGTAGATCTCATAATGAACCCCGTACAAATAGTACCGCAAAATCTTCAAGGCGTGAATAATAGCTGCTAAATCAAGATCATGGACATGATAGTTCTTCTCATGTGTGTTCAACTAGCGCGAAGTATAAGAAATCACTCTACCCTCCTGCATCAGAAAACACCCAATACCGATTCACGAGGCATCACAATACATTGTGTAAGATCTAGAAGCTGATGGCAGAACTAGAATTGGAGCCGTGGTCAAAGCAGTCTTGAGCTTCTGAAAGCTCTCCTCGCACTCATCCGACCACCTGAATAGAGCACCCTTTTGGGTCATTCTGGTCGAGGGTGATGCAATAGATGAGAAACCCTCCACAAACACGGTAATAGCCCACCAAAGCTAGAAAGCTCCGAATCTCCATGGCTGCGGACGGTCTAGGTCAACTCTGCACTGCCTCTATCTTCTTCGGATCCACCTGAATAGCCTCGTTGGACACCACGTGTCCCAAGAATTACACTGAACTAAGCCAAAACTCACACTTGGATAACTTTGCATAAAGCTTCTCCTCCCTCAATCCGTGTGACACAATCCTCAGATGGTGGGCATGCTTCTCCTGGCTACGAAAGCACACCAGGATGTCATCAATGAATACAATAATGAAAGAATCTAGATAAGGCTGAAACATAATGTTCATCAAATGCATGAACGCTTCTGGGGCGTTGGTCAGCCCAACATACATCACATGGAACTCATAATGGCCATATCGGGTCCTGAAAGCTGTCTTAAGAATATCCGAATCCCGAATCTTCAGCTAGTGATACCCCAACCTTAAATAAATCTTGGAGAACACCCTCTCTCCCTAAAGCTGGTCAAATATATCATCAATATGTGAAAAAGGATACTTGTTCTTGACTGTGACCTTGTTCAACTGCCTGTAATCAATGTACATCCTCATAGAACCATCCTTCTTCTTTATAAATAGAACCGGTGCACCCCAAGGAGACATGCTAGACCAAATAAACCCTTTATCAAGGAGTTCCTAAAGATGTTCCTTCAACTCCTTTAACTCCGCCGGTTCCATACAATATGGTGGAAGAGAAATGGGCTAAGTGCCCGGTAGCAGATCAATACGGAAGTCAATATCCCTGTCAGGCGGCATGCCCGACATATCTGCAGGAAACACATCCGCAAAATCACACACCACATGAATAAAATCAATAGCAAGAGCCTCTGCACTAACATCCCTCACAAAAGCCAAATAGGATAGACAACCCTTCTTAACCATTCGCTGAGTTTTCAAGTATGAAATCACTCTACTGGAACATAATCTATAGAACCGCTCCACTCAAACATCGGCAACCCCGACATCGCCAACGTCACCGTCTTAGCTTGATACTATAGAAAAACATGACATGGAGACAACCAATCCATACCCAATATCACATCAAAATCGACCATACTGAGCAACAAAATATCCACTCTGGTCTCCAGACTCCCAATAGTCACCACACATTACTGATATACACGGTCCACAATAATAATATCTGCCACAAGATTAGATACATGAACAAATGAAACTAAAGACTCACGGGGAATATCCAGAAAATGAGCAAAATACGAGGAAACATATAAGCAAGTGGAACCAGGGTTAAATAATACAGAGGCATATCTGTGGCAAACTGAAGCAATACATGTAATCACAACATCTGAAGCAATGGAATCTAGTCTGGAAAGGAGAGCATAGAAATGGGCATGGCCACCCCTTGATCTGCCTCCCACTCTCGGGTGACCCCTAGCTGACTGGGCTCCACCCGGGGCTGGCTGAGCGGGTGGTGGAGGAACTGGTGTTGATGTCATTGACTGGCTCCTCTGCAGAGTTGGACCTCCCACTAGACGGGAACAATGTCTCCTCATGTGACCAAGCTCTCCACACTCATAGCAACTCCCCGGTGTTGTTGCTGGGGACTGAAGGGAGCCTCGAGCATCGAGATAACCAGCAGAAGAACCTGGCATAGACGAACCCTGACCCGATGGAGCACGGGACAAACTTTGAGATGGGAGGGCATCGAGAGATGAATGGCCCTGCGATAACTATGTGAACCATGGCCAGATGATGCACCACGGTGAACTGCACGAGCCATCTGAGCATGTCTGAAAGGACGACCTCTACCCTGCTGGAACTGACCCCCAGAAAGAGCACCACTAAATCCACCCTGTCCATGAGGCCTCTTGGCCTCCATCTCAACCCTCTCCTAATTGCGAACCATCTCAATCTGTTGAGCAATGTCGACAACCTCATCAAAAGTAGCACCAAACACTCTATCTCTGGTCATAAGTAATTGCAGCTAAAAAGTGAGGCCATCTATATATCACCGGATCCTCTTCCTTGCTGTGGGAACCAACCAGATAGCATGATGGGTCAACTCCGAGAATCACATCTCATACTTCATCACAAACATATCACTCTAACGAAGCTGCTCAAACTGTCTGCGTAGCTCTTCTCTGTGGGACTGAGGCACGAACTTCTCTAGAAAAAGAACGGAGAACTGATGCCAGGTAAGGGGTACTGCACCGACCATGCTATGCCTCTCGTAAGCCTCCCACCAACTAAATGCAGACCCAGAGAACTGAAAGGTAGTGAATGATACCCCACTGGTCTCCAGAATACCTGCTGTACCGAGTATCCTTTGGAACCTTTCCAAGAAACCCTGTGCATCCTCTCCCTCTACACCACTGAAAGATGGAGGCTGGATTCTCCCAAACCTCTCCAATCTATGCTACTCATCCTCAAACATAGCAGGAACCACATAGTACTGAGCAGCTGCAGCCGACTGGGCTAGTAGTGTCCCCGGTGTCTGGAGTCCCTGTACTACCTTCTCAGGTGCGCAGGTGGGGGGATTTTGAGTGCCTCCCCCATCCTGAGAAGTGGTTGCGGTCGTCAATACAAAGACTTCCTGAGCAAGGCCGATGCACACGGTCAGAATCTGAGCTAAGGCCTCCTGAAGGATAGTAAGCACGATGGGTACATGTGATGCCTGAGCTGGTCCCGCTGGTGCATCCAAAACTGAGACCTAGTCCTGATCTAGGGTAACTGGTGGATCTGCAAGTGTTTCCCCAGCTGCTGTGTAGGATGCACCTCTGCCCTTATCGCGGCCTCTACTGCGACCTCGGCCTCTCGCAGCCCTGGCTGGTGGTACTGCTGGCTGCCCATCCTGCCCAGTAGTACTAGTCCTCACCATCTGTGAGAGAATGAAACAACAAATATTTAGTTACTAGAACTAACAGTTTCACACGACAAGAATTCAAGAAGGTGAATTTTTCTAAAGGTTTTGTAGCATCTCGAAGATAGTACAGACGTCTTCGTACCGATTCACAAGACTCTACTACCCTGCTCATGACTCGTGAGACCAATGTAACCTAGGGCTCTAATACCAACATGTCACGACACAAAACTCTAACCTATCGTGATGGCGCCTATCGATGGTACTAGGCAAGCCGACTTTCAAATTACTTCGATATTTCATAAAAAGGACAATTCAAAGGTTTTTCATAACAGATATTTTTAATAAAAATCCGGAGTTGAACTTAAAATAATAATATAGTGCGGAAAGATAACTCCAAACATCGGGGTGTCACCAAGTCATGAGCGTCTAGATAGCAAGTCTAATAAAAATAGTTTCTAACTATCAACACAGAAGGAGAGAAAAACATAGAAGGATAAACAAGGTCTGCCGACGCCGGCAACTACCTCGTAGCCTCTGATACCCGCTCGCGCACGAACTCAATGACCACCAGAACCGTGCACACCTGGATCTGCACATGAAGTGCAGGGTGTAGCATGATTACAACAAACTCAGCAAGTAACAGAAATAAATAAGGAACTAAGAAGCAGTGATGAGCCGGACAAAATACAGTTCATTTCATAAACTTCAATAATGACCGTATACGTGAGTAAAATTCCGAGAAATGTATAACAAATCAGCTGCATATCTACTGAGTTCAGGTAAAATAGGTATAAATCTTCAAGAGAGTTCAACAGTAACATGAATCGGCTAAGCATAGCAACAAAAGCAAGACAAATGCAACCTCTCAGGATCACAGTCCCTCAAGCCCTCAATAGCTCAAAACTCGGCTCTCAGCCCTTAATACACACACACACTCAATAGGTACATGTGCTCACTAGGGGTGTACCGACTCCGGAGGGGCTCCTTCAGACCAAGTGCTATATCGTCGCGGTGTGCAGCCCGATGCAACCTCGTTGCAGCGTGCAACCCGATCCATAATATATATACCTAAGGCTCTTAGCAGTGTGCAACCCGAACCATAATACATAAATATATATCCCTAAGGCTTGTTGCGGTGTGCAACTCGATCCATATACCTCACATAGCTCACAGCTGGGAACTTAGGTCCTATCTCAGTCACTAACCTCTCCAGCTTCTCTGGCTGTGATTGAGAGGGAACGGTGATATGATACCCAAGTAAGACTGTGACTGAGTACAAGACATAAATTAACAGTCAATTCCTTAAGTATACGACCGGTGCGGGTCTCGACAGTGATATCATATGGCCGAAGAATAGTTTCTAACATGAAAGGCAGTCAAGTTGCTAAAAGACAAGGAAGACAGGTAAGAAATAATAGGCTATTTGACATTACATTCTCACGGGACGGACCAAGTCACAATCCCTCACGGTAAACACTCACACGCCCGTCACCTAGCATGTGCGTCACCTCCAAATATTCACATCATACCAACTTTCGAGGTTTCATACCCTCAAAACCAGATTTAAGACCGGAAGTGGAATGTAACGACCCGATCAGTCGTTTGAGGCCTTGAGTAGCTTCATTTCAAGTATTTTGTCTTGTGCGCGTAGTCGGAATCGAAATTTGGGAAGTTCGAAATGGATTTGGAAAGAGAATTCTGATTTCAGAAGATTCAAGATGGAAGAATCTGACTAAGGTGTGATTTTGAGTAAACGACTTCGAAATCAGGATTTGAAAGTTTCAACCGGTTCATATGATGATTTCGGACTCGAGTGTATGTCCAAATCAGATTTTAGATAGCCCGGGAGCGTTTCGACACATATGGTAGAAGATTGGCATTTTAAAAGAATTTCATAAATTTGGTTTGAAGTGCATTTCAATGTTATCAATGTTCGTTTGGGATTTCGAGTCTGGGAATAGCTCCGTATGGTGATTTGGTATTGGGAGCGCGTCCAGAAGTTGATTTGGAGGTCCGTAGGTCAGTTTGGAGTGATTTGGTGAAAGTTAGAATTTGAAAGTCTTGAGAAATTTGACCGGAAGTGGACTTTTTGATAGCGGGATTGGATTACGATCCGAAAGTTGGAGTAGGTCCGCAATGTCGAATGTGAATTGTGTGCAAAATTTAAAGTCAATCGGACGTGATTTGATAGGTTTCAGCACCGAATGTAGAAGTTTGAAGTTCCAAAGTTCATAAGGCTTGAACTGGGGTATGATTCATGATTTCAGCGTTGTTTGATGAAATTTGAGGCCTCGAGAAGGTCCGCATGATGTTTTGGAACTAGTGAGTTTGATTGGACGAGGTCCCGGGAGACTCGGGTGGATTCCGGGTGGTTAATGGATCGAATTTGGAATTGGAGAAAGAGCTGAAGCAGTTGGTGTCTAGTGCAATCGCGCCTACGTGCAAAGGGCCGCAAGTGCGAGTCTGCAGATGCGGAAATGAGGCCGCATAAGCAATATTTGGACGGAGCTGGGATGGTCACAGGTGCGATGGTGTTCCGCTTCTGCGAGCCCACAGGTGTGAAGAAATATTCGCAAAAAGCGGAACATGTGAGGGGGAGCTGGATCGCAGAAGCGGAAAGGAGTTCGCATGTGCGAAGGCGCAAAAGCGTGTGGTCGATCGTAGAAGCGGATTTCACCGGCTTTGAGGGAACCACACTTGTGATGGATTTTTCCGCAGGTGCGGCTGGTGTACCGCAGGTGCAAAAAGCCGACTGGGCAGAATGTTTTAAGATCGGGATTTGGCCCATTTTTCTCCCATTTTCATTTGGTTTGGGCGATTTTGGAGAGCTTCAAGGGAAAATTTTAAGCAAGCATCATAATGTATGTGATTCCACTTATTACAAGTTAAATACATGTTTAGTATAAGGATTTAAACATGGAAATTTGTAAAAATTGTGGGGTTTTGGTAGAAAACTTAGAATTTGATATTTTTAAAATTTGACCAAGAATTTGGATAAGGAATTGAAAATAAATTATATACTTGAGTTCATAAGGTTAGGGGTAAAGTTTATCTTCAATAATATTTGGAATCCAGGCACAGGGGCCCGAGGGTGATTTTATCGACTATTCGAGAGGAGTTAGGGGTTTGTTTAAATTGAATTGTCATGAGTATTAGAGTATTTTTTTATGTGTTTGCACATTTATTGACTAGTTTTGGAGATTTGGACATCGGTTTGAATTGTTGGAAAGGCTTGGGAGCCTACTATGAAACTTCGGAGAGAGGTAAGTCTCATTTCTAACCTTGTAAGGTGGAATTAACTCCATAGGTTAAATAATTCAATATGTGCTTTTAATTGTGGGGGCTACGTACGCACAAGGTGACGAGAGTCCGTGCATAGCTACTATTATTCTTAAGTCTGGGTAGTCTAGGACCCAAATCATGCTATACTTACGATATTTGCAACCTTATTGTTAACTTAAATTGCGTAAATCATATTGAACTTGGGAAAGAAATCTTTAAAAGGTTAAACTATGTTCTCTTGACCGTTGCATGAAAAAATGGCATTTCCTTGGACAACAACTCCTTAATAAATCCTTGATTTAACTGTTTGAATGTGTTTATCTTTTGTGGAGTAGGCCGAACACCTCGGCAGATTAAATAGATGCATCTATGCTTCGTGTCATTCGACCCTTAGCAGTGCACAATATATATTTATAGGTTGGAGCGGGCCGTACGACCTCGACATTGTTTGTGCATGTTACATCTTTGAAATCCATAATATTTACTACTGCTTCAATCGCTAGAAATATAAACTGCTAAATGACGAAACCAGAGCTGGGAATTTCGTAAATAATAAAAGAAATATTTACTTACTTATTGATTATTGAGCCTCCCGCTGTTTCATATAATTCATGCTTAATTAAACTATCGGTATTATAATGTTATCCCATAGTGAGTGTCAGAGTCGATCCCTCGTCACTACTTTTTCGGGGTTAGGCAGGATACTTACTGGGCACGCGTTGATTTACGTGCTCATCTACAATTGTTTAACATTTTTTGCTGGTACATTTATGATTAGCGGCCTCGCAAGAGTAGAGGCGTGTGTGCACACAGAAATTTAGGTGAGTTGCACTACGTATGACGCTCCGCAGCCAGCAGAGTCTCCTTCAGAGTTCTTGTATTTTGTTTTTTGCCCAAATTTTTTATTCCGGGCAGTTATTGTATTTTATTTTACTCCTTAGTAAATGCTCAAATACTTGTGACACCGGGTTTTGGGGCTACTATGGGTTGCACTATATTGAAATTGTTGAAAAATGTTATTATATATTCTGTAATTTCAATCTTTACTGTTTAATTAAGGGAAAAGTGAAATTTCTAAAATAATAAAAATGAGAACAAAGTTAAGTATTTATTGTTGGCTTACCTGACAGTGATTCCGGTGCCATCACGACCTTTAATGGATTTGGGTCGTGACAACATGGTATCAGAGCCCTAAATTCTACTAGATCACACGAGTCATGAGCAAGTCTAGTAGAGTCTTGCGGATTGGTATAGAGACGTCTGTACTTATCTTCGAGAGGCTACAAGGATGTTCAGAGCACTTCCCTTTGTAATTTCTCATTGTGCAATTTGATTCTTTGAGGCTTGTTCCTTTATTTCATTCCTATTCAATCTTATGCAACGCGAAACGCTTGTTGTAAATTGGTAATTCAAGGAATCGTAATAGTATTACAGATGTGGTGCAGGATGTTTCTCCTTGCATATTTGATAGGGCTATTGTCGTCGCCTTGCAGAAGGCCGCTCTGTCGTTTAAGCTCAGTATCAGTATTACCTAAGGTTTTGATCTTTGACCGTGATTGTTATGACGATTCATGCGCTGCTATCGCACAATGGTTGTGGAATAGTAGGATGCTTGTCTAGGCGTCGAAGCAGTGGATGACTTGAATGGAGGTGTTGCTTATTTCATGATTCAGTGATTCAATATTTTATTTCCGGCAAAGGAAAGGCAATCAGACTAGGAATGTTTAGGTTTGGATTGATGGAGTAACAAGGCTTGGTATTTTTGAGTGTGGTAGAGTTCTTAATTGTGATGCGGTGTCATCATCCTTGTTGGATGCGTTAAGGTTCACTGATGTTATGGCTTTCTTAAATTTGCCTTTGGGGCAGGGTATTAGGAAATGGCGTCTAAGATACAGTTGTCAGAGATGACAGTGTGTGGCAGTTTCGAGGTAGAGTCGGTGTTTCTAATGTTGATGGCTCGAGAAGGATGATCTTCGGAGGGGTTTAGAGTTGGTAGAAATCTATGGTGGACAGTGACTAGGTCTACAGACCTAGTTTGAAATATTGGCTATTATGCGATGGGATATGGGATACAACAGAAAGGAGTTGCTTGATATGAAGAAAGATACAACATGACCTTCGGTTGGAACATATTGTCTCACCTTTAGCTGATGTCCATGAGGAGTGAGCGGATTTTGTGCAGCTGGTTTCGTAGTAATCGCACCCAATACAGCGTCGTTGGATGATGCCAACATGAAGTTTCCAAAGGTGGATTATCTCCTATGAGCCGGTTAGCGGTTGCGTGGTGTTGTCGAAGTTCCTATGAAGAATTTCTACTGATTATCTAGGAAGAGGTCGAATATGTGCATGTGAATAGTGATTAAGAGTGTTCATGAAGTGTTTGACAGGAAGGTTTCGAGAAATTCAGCGGGTAGGTTGTGCAAGATCATGTCAATGGGGGATAAGGAATCTTGGTGGATTCCAGAGTTATGCAATGGTAACTTCAAGGGAGAGCCCACCGCCTACGATTGGATTATGTGGTTATCTACTTTCATGGTTTCGGGTTATCGGCATATTGATGGGTTATTATGACTAAGGGTAGAAAACATCAGTGGTTATTGATCAAAGGATTTGAGGAATGTGTGCTACAATGGGACGTACCAATCTACGTTCAGGCTTTGAAAGACTCAGGATTTGTGCTTCGTGTAGAAGTGAATTACAACAAAGATGATTCGGACAAGTGTCTCTTTGGGAGGGTGTTCATGTTCTAGCAGGGTCTTGGGGTTTGATCATATTTGGGGAAAAGTTAGAGTGGGTGACCCTCGCAATGGTCCTGGTGGGTTCAAAAATTTAAAGTGCGGTGCCTAAGGATTTCGAGTCTGTAGTGTGATTAAATATCGAGCTGTTGCAGTGGGTTACGAAGGGGCTTGGAGTGTTCCATTTTTTTCGATATACGGTGTAGCATAGGAGGAATGGGAGAAGGTGGCCTTAGATCTATGGAGAGATTTATCAGAATGAGTGTACCAGTTGAGGATGCGAGTGTCGCACAAGGAGGGTATGAGATGGCTCATGAGTTTTGGGATAGCTTGGTCTCATGAAACAAGGTCACTCAGGATGTGTGCGGGTTTGACTTAGTTATGTTTTAATGGAACTACCAATATTTTTAAGGCAAGTCCAGAGTAAAATAGAAGAAGTAGGACTGGTTAGCAATGGTTGAATTGGCATGATGGTGGCAATGATCAGTTCTTTCAACGTGTTAAGTTATACATGTGAATTGTGGAGGTACGCGCGAGTCTTAACGGCTGACGTAATTGATTTTGTATGGAGGCATTAGAGCATTATGGCATGTTATGTGTGGATGGATCCCAGAATAATTATGGTAGGTTAGACCACAACTCGAGGTTTGTATTTTCTGTAGTTATGGGAATTTGGTTACGTGTCGCAATGATTCTCCTGGAACAAGTAAAATGAAAGGTCTCTTTATGATGTAGTGTGTATCATATCAGTGGTTCAGTAGTTATGATGAAATTCCTAGGCTCCCGCGTATTGGTAAGATAGGTGTGGTGAGCGACATGAGATTTGGACTGTGGAAGTTTATTCCGAATATGACGGTTGTTCTTGTGTGTCATGGGAAAAAGGGGTTATTGTGGATCCTTAAAAGGTTATTGGCCCAATGCGGTACGATTGAAATCGGCTGGAGGTCCGTGGAGGGATCTAAATGTGAATGTGGGATCTATATCAGGACGGATGTGTTCATTTAGCATGGAATTGTTTATGGAGGAGTATTCGGATGTTGGATGTTATTTTGTCGTTGGCTATTTAATGTAATATTGTATCGTGCCATATGGGTTGCGAGGCGGTTTGGTTATTTGCACTCGTATTGAGATCCCGGATAATTTTGGTATTGTGAGGGCATGATTGCTCTCAAGGTACAGGTCATGTATTGCATCTTGGTTGTGCTTCAGTTTCATAGCGTATGGAGCTATCTATCTCCCCGAGATTTGTATTATGCACTTAGCGTGCTTGTGGTTGACTTTCGGGTATTTCATAGTCATGAGCATTTTTGCTCGGTAAGTATTCTCTTATAGATTATTATGTGCGGATCGGGTGGCACACCGCCACAGGTATATTGTTTGTATCGGGTGGAACGCCGCCATAGGTATCACGGTTGGATTTGATTGCACTCCGCAACGGTAACATGTGTGGATCGGGTTGCGCCGCAACAATGTGATGTTGAGTATAGTTTCCCATACCTATTATGGTGTGTTTTGCTTCTCTTTTTGGGGAAGGTTCATAATACCTTTTCCGTTGTTTAAATTAATTACGTGGTTTGAGGTGGTTCTTTCCAGAGTTCGTTCACTTGTGTATCACATTCGAGCTTGTAGCTTGTTGGCATATTGATTTTGGCAGTGTTTGAGGTGGCTTATTGCCTGAGTAGCCTGTACTGGGTGAGACGAGATTATTGGGCCTGGGATCAGTGCGATCAGATTTATGTGCGGCATATTTGAGCGCAAATATCATCATTTGGTTCATAATGAGGCAATGATTCTTATCAGGAGGAGAGATTCAATGATTTGTTGACTTGGCAGTTGGTTATGAATTTCTACACATCTCTTTCGTTGTGGCAGTGTTGCAAAAGTTGGAACAGGACTTACACACGTCATGAGGTGTGTTGTTGGCATCAGATTTGTGTAATTATGACTATTATTGTCAGAGAGTATTATTATGGTCAGGTGAATTAAGTAGTGCATGGTGTGAATTCAGCACAGGTATAAAATCATATATTGGCACATCGCATAATGATGGGTACGATAATTGTATATTGGGAACAGACTTGGTAGAGGATTTCAGATGTTGGAAATTGGCTTTAAGGCTTATTTGACTAAATGAAAAGGAGACATTTGCAGGTTTGCTTTAGCTGACACGCTCAACGGGATTGTGGTAGCACGGGTAGGTGCACAGGGTGTTAAACAATGATTTTGGACAACTCAGGAGTAGTTCTTAGCACTTTCTAGGACGAATGTATGTTTTAGTGGGAGAGAATGTAACGAACCGACCGGTCATTTTGAGCTCTAACGCGTTATTCGACGGTGTGAGGCCTTGATTAGCTTCACTTCAAGTATTATGACTTGTGCACATGGTCAGAATTGAAATTCGGGATGTTCGGAGTGGATTTGGAAAGAGAATTCTCATTTCGGAAGCTTTAAGATGGAAGAATACGACTAATGGTTTGAGTAAATGACTTCGGAATCGGGATTTTAAGATTCCAACATGTTCATATGATGATTTAGGACTCGGGCGTATGTCCGGATCGGGTTTTGGATATCCCCGGAGCGCTTCAGCACCTACGGTAAAAGATTGGCATTTTAAAAGAATTTCATAAATTTGGGTTGAAGTGCATTTCAATGTTATCGATGTCTGTTTGGGATTTCGAGGCTAGGAATAGATCCGTATGGTGATTCTGGTATTGGGAGCGCGTCCGGAAGTGGATTTGGAGGTCCGTATGTCAGTTTGGAGTCATTTGGCGGAAGTTAGAATCTGAAGGTCTAGAGTAGTTTGACCAGAAGTGGACTTTTTGATAGGGGTAGGATTCCGATTCCAGAAGTTGTAGTAGGTTCGCAATGTCAAATGTGACTTGTGTGCTAAATTTGAAGTCAATCACACATGATTTGATAGGTTTGGGCACCGAATGTAGAAGTTTGAAGTTCTAAAGTTCATAAGGCTTGAATTTGAGGCCTCGAGCAGGTCCGCGTGATGTTTTGGAACTAGTGAGTGTGATTGGACAGGGTCTCGGGGGCCTCGGGTGGATTCTGGGTTGTAAATGGATCGAATTTCGCCGGCTTGGAGAGAACTGCACTTGCGATGGATTTTTCCGCAGGCGTAGAGCCGCAAATGTGACTGGTGTACCGCATGTGCGGAAAGTCGACTGGGCAGAATGTTATAAGATCGGGATTTGGCCATTTTTCTCCCATTTTTATTTGGTTTGGGCTGTTTCCAAGAGCTTCAAAGGGACATTTTCAGCAAGCATCACAAGGTAAGTGATTCCCAGTTATGACAAGTTAAATACATGGTTAGTATAAGGATTAAAACATGGAAATTTGTAGAAATTGTGGGGTTTTGGTAGAAACCTAGAATTTGGTGTTGTTGGAATTTAACCACGAATTTTGACATGGAATTGGGAATAAATTATATATTTGAGTTCGTGAGGTTATAGGAAAAGTTTATCTTCGAAAATTTTCGGAATCTGGCACGGGGGTCGGAGGTTGATTTTATTGACTTTTCAAACGGAGTTAGGAATTTGTTTAAATTGAATTGTCGTGAGTATTAGTGTATATTGTTATGGGTTTGCACAATTATTGACTAGTTTTGGAGCATTGGGCGTCGATTTGAATTGTTGGAAAGGCTTGGGAGCCGGCTATGGAACTTCGTAGCGAGGTAAAACTCCTTTCTAACCTTCTATGGGGGAATTAACCCATAGGTGAAATAATTCAATATGTGCTTTTATTTGTGGGGGCTACGTACACATGAGATGACGAGAGTCCGTGCGTAGCTTCTATTATGCTTAAGTCCGGGTAGTGTAGGACCCAAATCATGCTATACTTGCGATATTTGCAACCTTATTGTTAATTTAAATTGCTTAAATCATATTGAACTTGGGAAATAAATCTTTAAAAGGTTAAACTTTGTTCTCTTGACCGTTGCATGAAAAATTGGCAGTTCCTTGGACAACTGCTCCTTAATAAATCCTTGATTTGGCTGTTAAATGTGTTTATCTTTTTTGGAAAGCGGGCCGAACGTTTCGGAAGAAATATAAATTCCTAAATAACGAAACCAGATAGGGGAATTTCCTAAATAATAAAAGAAATGTTTACTTACTTATTGATTATTGAGCCTCTCGTTGTTTCATGTAATTCATGCTTAATTAAACTATCGGTATTATAATGTTAGCCCATAGTGAGTGTCGGATTCGACCCATCGTCACTACTTCTTCAGGGTTAGGTGGGATACTTACTTGGTACGCGTTGATTTACGTGCTCATACTACATTTATTGCACGTTTCTGCGTAGGTGCATTTATGATTAACAACCTCGCAAGAATAGAGGTGTGTGTGCACACGGAGACTTAGGTGAGCTACACTCCCTATGACGATTCGCAACCAACAGAGTCTCCTTCAGAGTTTTTGTATTTTCTTTTCTGCCCAAATTTTGTATTCTGAACAGTTATTGTATTTTATTTTACTCCCTAGTAAATGCTCATGTACTTATGACAAGTAAAAAATGAGAACAAAGTTAAGTATTTATCATTGGCTTGCCTAACAGTGGTGTCCGGCGCCATCACGACCTTTAATGGATTTTGGATCGTGACATTGACTTTCAGGATATCAGATTCAGATTGTGGTTACGGGAATTGGAATTGCTTCTTCATGTCATTTGGGACTTGTGTGCAAAATTTGGGTTCATTCCGGGATGATTTGATATGTTTTGGCGCGAGTTATTAAATTGAAAAGTTCAAAGTTCGTAGATTTCGATTTGAGGTGTGATTTGTCATTTTGATGTTGTTATGTGTGTTTTCAGGCCTCGAGTAGGCCCGTGTTATGTTATGGGACTTGTTGGTATGTTTGGACGGGATCCCGAGGAGCTTTGGTGTATTTCAAATTGATTTCGGATCATTTTCTTCGTTTTGGCACTACTGTGTTCTGCTATTTTCTGGTGTCTCAATTCTTCATCGCATTTGAGTGGCAAGTATCGTGAACGTGTAATTTATTTTGATGGAAGTAGCATTTATTCTTTGTGTTCGCGAAGTATGTCCCGCGTTCATGTAGAGTTAGGGCAAGTCCTTTTCGCGTTCGCGTAATGAGAATCGTGTTCGCATAGTGTTGAGGTTGGCAGCTGGGAATTGGAGCGTTCTTCTAGGCGATCACGTAAGGTTAGTCGCGTTGGCGAAGCTTTGGAAGAAGTGTTCAACGCGTTTGCATGGGGTGTACCACGAAAACATAGAGTCTTTGGTGGCAGTGTGAGTTTTATTCATCGTGAACGCGATGAAGTTGTCGCATTCGCGAAAGAGGAGGCCTGGGCAGATTATGAAGTACTCTATTTTGAAGCAATTTTCACCATATTCATTGGGGTAAGCGTTCTCTACTCGATTTTGGTTATATTACATGAATCTATCTTCGATTTTAGCTTTTAGTTGATGAATTTTAAGAGGAAATTGGGGGTTTTGGACTAAAGTTTCATAATATGAATTTTTGAGTTTTGAACATCAATTTGGAGTCGGAATTGAGTGAAATTAGTATGTTTGGACTCGTAATTGAACTGGTTGTCGGATCTTGTAAGTTTTGTCGGGTTCCGAGGCCTGGGCCCGAGTGTGTTTTCTTGTCGTTTTCAGGATTTTGATTTAAGATTGATCTTTTACGATCAAGATTGGTTCCTTTAGCATTGTTTGATGTATTTGAGTTTTTTTGGTTAGTTTCGAGTCGTTGGAGGGTCGGAACACGCACGATGGCATTTTTGGAGCATCGCTTGGCTTGCTCGGTGTTGGAATTGGCTTGTTCGAGGTAAGTAAATCTTCTAAACTTAGTGCTGAGGGTATGAAACCCCGTAATACATGGTATGTGATTGGTATTGAGGTGATGCACATGCTAGGTGACGGGCGTGTGGGTGTGCACCTTGTGAATTGTGACTCTGTTGTTTCCATGGAACTATATAGTGGCCCTATTTTGCTGATATCTGTGTTTTCACCATGTGATAAAGTAACTGAGCTGTTAATCATGCTAAATATCATGTTTAGGCTTTATACTAATATTGTTAGGACCCATAGTGGTTGTTTCTTGCTGTCATCTCACTTATTTCATTGATATTTCATACTCAGTCATATTCATGCATTCATATCATATCTCAGTATCAGTTGTTGTTTATTGATACAATATCATTGTTGTCGGGCTAGTTCCATGACATTGTGAGCCTGTGAGTGAGACTAGAGAGATTGAATGCTGAGTGAGGCTGAGAGCCTGATTATGAGTGACAATTATGGGATCGGGCTGCATGCCGCAACATGTTATATTGATTTATGCCTGGATCTTGCTTATGATAGCGGTTGGACTGTAAGCGCCTTTCTGGAGTATGTACACACTCGGTGATGTATATATACCGGGATGGATCTTCCCTGGGCCGTATGGGCCATATACAATATCGAGTGGTTGAGCATGATGAGTAGAAAGTGTGAGACAATGAGATTGAGTATATTAGTTATCTATGAGATATATGGAATTGGCATGGACACATGACATATAGGCATAGAGATGCATTTTTCCTCATGTTGTACGGTATCACATATTCATGACTTTTTACACACATTGACATATGGCATAGAGAGGTTTTCACACTTTTTATCTGGAAAGAACATGAAACAACTTATTTATCGTGGAAAGGATATTTGGAAAATTTACAGTTTTCAAGCTTACTCGTATTTTTGGCATTTTCGGTAAAAGATTTAAGTTTTTGACTGAGATACTTGAAAAGCATGACTATTTTTCTGGAACTTTGAATGAGTTGAGCATTTATACTACTAATATACTTCTTTTATTACTCGTACTATGTTGTTATGAACTTTTGTGGAAATATTGGTATTGGACCTGACCTGGTGTTATCCCATCACTACTTTCAATCTAAGGTTAAGTTTGTTACTTACTGAGTACATAGGATCGGTTGTACTCATACTACACTTCTGCACCTTGCGTGCACATGTTGGATGCTGATATTCCTGTGTTCGATGGGAGCTGGATTGAAGATGTACCTGTGTCCTGGTTGTAGTTGCCTCTTGTTCGTGGTAGCTTTAAATTTATAAAACTCTGTTACGTACTTTTCAAACAGACGATGTATTTATTTCATTTCAGCTTTGTAAACTCTATTCTTAGAAGCTCATGTTTTGTACTACCAGTCCTTGGGAAATGTATAAAATTTTGTAAATCACTATCGTTTATTTATCTTGTTAATATCATTGGAATTGGATAGTTACTAGTTGGCTTACCTAGCAGACTGGATTAGGTGCCATCACGACTAGTAGATTTTGGTTCGTGACAACGTTGTATTAGAGCTCTAGTCTCATAGGTTCTACAAGTCATTAGCAAGTGTCTAGTAGAGTCTTGCGGGATCGGTATGGTGACGTCCATACCTATCTTCAAGAGGCTACATGACATTTAGGGTATACTTCCCATATTTCTTTCCTTATCGTGCGACATTGATTAATCTTGAAGCATAACTCTTTGAATTCCTTCCACGCATTCGTATGCGCACATGAGCGCTCGGTATTAGCTGTGCATCGACGACTTGCGATTCCATGGTTGAGGTGCGAGATGTGATTTTGGCATGCCGATGATGGGCTAGTTTGGAGGACTTGAGGTTGCGTTTTTACGGTAGCCTGAGCGCGGAGATTTCGATTGTGTGAGCACGTGCTTTTGGGACTTATATGTTTGTTAGTGTCCCTATTTGTCGAATTTATGATTGGATGACTATGTGGTAAGTATGATGTGACTATGAGATATGTTCAGATTGTTTGAATGAGAATGGAAGAGTTTAATTGAGATGTAACAAGGAGTATTGGGTGTTTGATTTATGTCTTGATTTGGCGTATGGCCTCGAGTTATGGGTGTGTTGAAGAACCTCTCATGTTGTTTAGTTGTGGAGTGAAGTAGATTTTCATGTCTTGTTACAAGTCCAGACTCAGGGAGATTAAGTGATTTCGTAGTAGTTGTGGTTGTGAAAGGGTATAAGAGATGTCAGTTTGAGGCTCAGCATGTGGGTTATCTCCTGCGAGGTGTCCTGAGGTTGTGTGATCCCTATGATGTTTTTATAGAGAGTTCTCTTTTATAAGTGAGTGGTATTGTTGAAATTTGAGTTTGGATCGCTTGTGGAAGTTAGCCTGACTGTTACAAGGGTGAATGCGAGATTTAGAAATAATTTGAAGTATTAGATGGTTTGCGTTACAAGAGATCAGGAAGGATTTAGTTTAATCTCACTACGGTATTATGGCAGTAATAGAGTATGGGTATTGTGAGTTATTGTGTGTTTTGACCTATGGCTTTGAGCCAAGTGGAGAAGTCTACTATCGACGAGTTGATTGCACGATTATATGTTGTATTGGTTTCGGTTTGGGGTATACTGGTGAATTAGCTATGATTGCAGGGGTTGAGATTAAGGATGACTCGAGTAAGGGAATTTCTGGATACGGTTTGTATTAAGCTCTATGGGTATATGGAAATCATGGAATGACTGAGTGGTTAGTAGTGAAGGATGTAGTGTGCATGGAGTAGAAATTTGCTCGGTTGCTTAGGAGTGTGGGTTACTCCCTTGGGTTTTGGTGTGCTAATAGGGCACATGTCGTTCGGTATGATTGGTCGGTTTAATTGAGATTTGAGAAGAGTGGATGACTCTCGATAATGGTTCTAATGGATTAAAGATTTAAATGTAATAGATTTGGAATTTTCAGGATTTGTCTATGGCTAGAAACTGAGAGTTACATTGGATGGTGTCGAGACTTGTGGCATTTTTTATATCATTGTGGATTAAGCATTTAAGTATCAAGGAGGTGAAGGAAACATTTTTGGTACACATAATATCTCTTTAGAGTGTGTGTCTCAGTTATGGTGATTTGGGGTGCTTAAGAGGGAAGTCACCGACTTATGGGCCTTAGGGCGATGTGGTTTTATACTAACGTCTCTTATGTGGTTAATTTGGTTGGGGATCGTGGTGTTCTATCAAGGAGAAGTATCAACGTGATGGAAATTTGGAAAGGACTTGGAGAAATGAGACTGTTTGGTAGTAGGGTGGATCAACACAGTAATGGGTATGATATGTTCTTTGGGTACTTATGACGTGTCTAGTCTCTACAGGTGTTTTGAGGCAATGTTCTTGGGTTTTGGAGACCTGCATGGCTGGCTTGAGTTAGAGAGATTCGATTCTCATATCTTGGTTATGTGAAATGGATTTCTAAGAGTTCTCAATGATTTTTACCATGGTTCGAGGGGTATAATTCCTACTGGAGTGAGGAGCATGTCGTGTAAAGGGAATTTCTCCCAGATGAAATCAAATGGAAGGTCCTTGGCTAATTGAGTATGTAGTTTCTTGTGACTCAGAGTGGGCTATGAAGTTCTCGTATTTTTCATATGATGGCATGGTAGATGTGGTGTTTTGTGTGGAATTGAGATTTGCATGTGCTAGGTCACAATTCATAGCGGGATTGGACTCTTTCTGACAACCTTTTTGTCCTCTAACTAATC
The DNA here is from genome assembly GCA_005239505.1 of Nicotiana paniculata. Lineage (NCBI taxonomy): Eukaryota > Viridiplantae > Streptophyta > Magnoliopsida > Solanales > Solanaceae > Nicotiana > Nicotiana paniculata. The sequence continues at coordinate 27,670 of MDKI01045991.1, forward strand.
TAATCCATCGAAGGAGAAGGCAGAATTCTGTTTCCTCTACTATCAATAATAAGGAATACCAGGCTGCCGTTAAGGTAGCTTACCCGCCTCAACAATAGAAATCCATGAAGTTCAGTCACCCGCATCTAATTCAATTCACTCTTCTTGAAGCTCTTGCGAAATGGTCTCTGTCCTTTGCTTTCCCTTCCATTCTTATGGTAACTAGGCCTGCTGGCATCTTTGCTAGCCTTGCCGGACTAGGAGCTCAACTAAGCTTGACCGTGGGTAATTTTTTTCTTTCGGCCTTTAAGTGATAGGGGAGTCACTCTTGCGTTCTCTCTCTTGGGTAGGTCAGAGCTAGAGAGATAAGAGCTTCGATTCGTAGGCAGGATATAGAAATCGGTCGGAGCACCTGCTTTCCTAACCTTTTCCGATAAAGTTTATCCATCATTTTTCAAGATGACCTGGAAAGGCTTGACTGAATGGATTGAATGGACTACTATCGTGATACTGGCGTGAGACTTCCTGTTCTATTGGAATAAAGATGAGATTCCTTCGGCACAGACTCCATTCTGAATGCTAATAAGACCACTTCCTCAATCCCGAGCATCAAGTATTGAAGGGAAGGTCATAAAATTCATAGGCAACATGGATGGCTTCAGATGACTAGGTGAATGATATTACTATTTGGTATGTCTTGATAAAAGTATACATTTCAGAAGGGGCAATGTGTTTTAATGTATGGATACTTCACTAGTACTGTGATACCCTCCTGGTTGATCGCCAGCTGATATTCAAATTTTGCTATATGGTACGGGAGAATTTTAGAAGTATTCCTCGTGGGATGATCGTGTATGAGAGATGTGTTAGACATTCTGGCGGTGGAGTTGGGATCAAATATGGTGATTCGCGTGTTCTATGGATTTGGAGACGGGGAGTTCTCAGGAGCGAATTATTTCATGGTTGTGGACTGTGAAGTCATGGTCGAAGCTAGCCAAATGATAGTATGTGTTATGATTCTTTCAATTGTGGTCTTTCGGAGGTTTATTTATCTATTTGTGGCTGCCTGGAGTGGATTTGGGGGTCCATTGGTAGTCCCAATTAGGATGTGTATTCTACACCGAGTTGGATTGGTTGGCTCCATAATGCTATTGTTGAGGGATATGCCATTCGGTTGTTGCTGAGCTTATTCGTGTTCTATAATTTTCTATGAGTTACTCTTTTATGCTACGAGGAGTTGTGATTCATTGGTTTTAGGCACACATGGTGCGGTTCTACTGTGGTCTTATAGCGAAATTTGAGCGAGATGAGTAATTGGGTATTGCATGATTGAGGGCGTATTGGTTATGTTCTTTCGGGTTTTGTGTGGAATTGTGTCATCTGATTCTCTGTGGTTATAATAATGCACTTGGGTATTTAATATCGAATTTCGTGTGATTATTGATTATGAGAAGGGTGGCTCGAGGTATATAATATGGACCATCGTTTAGAGGGAGTCCCACATTGCAACGGAGTTATGTTGAGGTATGAACCTTTGTGTTAGAGTCGGATGATAGTTCTACGGTGTGTGATGGGTTCTTAGCATTGCATGGTAGGGGTACCCGTTGAGCGTGCGGGAAGATTCTCTTAAGTGAGTCATTTTCGCTATTGAGTACATTTGCATTGTTGCTTATTAGTGCATGGATTGCACGGTTCATGGATCTGGGTAGTATTGGTGTTGCGTATCAGAAGAGTAGTTGGTATTCGATAAGATGAAGTTGTCGGATCTAGGATGGGTGCTATCGGATTTGATTGTGGTATATTTGGAAGGATAATATCAAAAGTCGGCTTAGGAATTGGCTATAGTTCTTGTTGAAGGAGAGGGAGCTCCACGATTTAATGATTTGATGAATGGTTATGAGTTTCTGCATGTTCCTTCATTATCGACAGTGTATGAAGGTTTTAGAATGGGGTTTTGTTAGGTATGAGGTTTATTACTGGGATTGGGGTGTTCTGAGCAGTTACTGTGGTCGAGATTGTGCTATGGGAATTTGAGCCATGTGGAGTATCATTTGATTGTAGCTTGGGTTATGGTTGCAGTTTTGTTCAGCTTGTTCAGACTTATACAGCGTGTAGGTTGCGAGATTCAAATCTTGTAAGACATTCCGGATGTTGGAAAATTGGATTCTAAGGCTTATGGGCTACGTTGAATTGAGAAGTTTCAGTTATGTTGTGTTATCGGACCTATGTGGGATAGGGTGACATGCTATCACCCCTGTGTATGTGCATGGTAAGGTTATACGGCGGTTGGATGGTTTTGGGAACAACTCTTGGCACGTTCGAGGACGAGTATATGTTTAAGTGGGGGAGAATTTAATGACTTGATCGGTCATTTTGAGAATTTGCACTTCGCTCGGCAGTTTACAGGCATGAGTAGCTCTGTATGATGTATTATGACTTATGTGAATCGTCAGTTTTGGTTTTCAGGTTATTGAGAATCGGTGTGGAAGAATTAATTTCATTGTTGAATCTTTAAGTTGGAAGAGTTGACCAAGTCTGACTTTTTTGTGAATTTGACCCCAGAACGGAGTTTCAATGGTTCCGTTAGGTCCGAATTGTGATTTTGGACTCAAGCATATGCCCGGATTTGCATTTGGATGGTTCTAGAAGGTTTCGGCACAAGTTGAAAAAAAGTAGAAATTTGAAGGTTTGGAGAGTTTATAAGGTTGACCGGAAGTTGTCTTTGAGGATATCAGATTCAAGTTGTGGTTCCAGGAATTGTAATAGCTTCGTCATGTCATTTGGGATGATTTGATATGTTTCGGCGCGAGTTATTGAAGTTGAAAAGTTCAAAGTTCGTAAATTTTGATTTGAGGTTTGATTCGTCGTTTTGATGTTGTTTTGTGTGTTTTGAGGCCTCGAGTAAGTCCGTGTTATGTCATGGGACTTGTTGATATGTTTCGACGGGGTCCCAAGGAGCTCGGACGTGTTTCAGATTGATTTCAAGTCATTTTCTTCATTTTGGCACTAGTGTGTTCTGGTGTCTCAGTTCTTCATTGCGATCGCGTGGAAAGTGTCGCGAATGTGTATTGTATTTTGATGGCAGTAGTATTTCTTCTTTGCATTCGTGAAGTATTTCCTGCATTCGCGTAGCGTTGGGGCAAGTATTTTTCGCGTTCGTGTAAGGAGGATAGCATTCGCGTAGTGTTAAGGTTGGCAGCTGGGAATTAGAGCGTTCTTATATGCGATCGCGTAAGGTTAGTCGTGTTTGCGAAGCTTTGGCAGAAGTGTTCATCTCATTCGTGTGGGGTGTATCGCGAACGCATAAAGTTTTTGGTGGTAGTGTGAGTTTTATTCATCGCGAATGCGATGAATTTCCCGCGTTCGCGAAAGAGGAGGCCTGGGCAGATTATAAAGTACTCTATTTCGAGGGGTTTCAGCCATTTTAACATTTTGGGAGATATGGAGCTCGGATTGAGGCGATTCTTGAAGCCGTTTTCACCATATGAATTAGGGTAAGCGTTCTCTACTCAATTTTGGTTATATTTCATGAATCTATCTTCGATTTTAGCTTTTGGTTGATGAATGTTAAAGAGGAAATTGGGGGTTTTGGCCTAAAGTTTCATAATATGAATTTTTGAGTTTTGAACATCAATTTGGAGTCGGAATTGAGTGAAATTAGTATGTTTGGACTCGTAATTGAACTGGTTTTCTTGCCATTTTCAGAATTTTGATTCAAGATTGATCTTTTACGACCAGGATCTGTTCCTTTAGCATTGTTTAATGTATTTTAGTTTTTTTTGGTTAGTTTCGAGCTGTTCAGAGGTCGAAACGCACATGATGGCATTTTTAGAGCATCGCTTGGCTTGCTCAGTATTGGAATTGGCTTGTTCGAGGTAAGTAACTCTTCTAAACTTAGTGCTGAGGGTATGGAACCATGTAATACGTGTTATGTGATTGGTATTGAGGTGACGCACATGCTAGGTGACGGGCGTGTGGGCATGCACCCTGTGAATTGTGACTCCGTTGTTTCCATGGCACTGTATAGTGGCCATATTTTGCTGATATTTGTGTTTTCACCATGTGATAAATTAACTGAGCTGTTAATCATGCTAAATATCATGTTTAGGCTTTACGCTAATACTGTTAGGACCCATAGTGGTTGTTTCTTGCTGTCATCTCACTAATTTCATTTATATTTCGTACTCAGTCATATTCATGCATTCATATCATATCTCAGTTTCAGTTGTTGTTTATTGATACATCATATCATTGTTGTCAGGATAGTTTCATGACATTGTGAGCCCGTGAGTGAGACTAGAGTGATTGATTGGCTGAGTGAGATTCAGAGCCTGATTATGAGTTACAGTTATGGGATTGGGCTGCACGCCGCAACATGTTATATTGATTTATGCCGGAATCTGGCTTATGATAGCGCTTGAGAACTAAGAGCCCCTCCGGAGTGCGTACACACCCCCACTGATCGCCGTTGATTATATTGAGGGATGGATCTTCTATGGACATGGATCTTGTCCAAAGCATTTATATCCCTGGAGATGGATCTTCTCCATAGGGCCGAATTGGATTCCCTCGGTACTGAGTGACTGATGAACATTGATGTATATATTCGGGGATAGATCTTCCCTGGGTAGTATGGGCCATATATAGTACCGAATGGTTGAGCATGATGACTGAAAAGTTTGAGACAGTGAGATTGAGTACTTTGAGAGTGTGAATACATGATTCATCTCTGAGATATATGGCATTGGCATGCACACATGACATATATGCATGTAGATGCATTTTTCCTCATGTTGTACGGTATCATGTCATTCATGACTTTTTACACACATTGATATGTGTCATAGAGAGGTTTTTCACACTTCTTATCTGGAAAGAAAATGAAACATCTTATTTATCGTGGAAAGAATATTTTAAAAATTTACAGTTTTCAAACTTACTCGTATTTATGGCATTTTCGGTAAAAGATTTGGGTTTTTCACTTAGATACTTAAAAATCATGACTACTTTTCTGGAACTGTGAACGAGCTGAGTATTTTTACTTCTATGATACCTCTTTTATTACTTGTACTATGATGTTATGAACTGTTGTGAAAATATTGGTATTGGACCCGACCTGGTGTTAGCTCGTCACTATTTTGAACCTAAGGTTAGGTTTGTTACTTTCTAAGTACATATGGTCGGTTGTACTCATACTACACTTTTGCACCTTGCGTGCCGATATTGGCTGCTGATATTGCTGTGTTCGATGGGAGCTGGATTGAAGATGTACCTGCGTCCCGGTTGTAGCTACCCCTTGTTCATGGTAGCTTTAGAACTATAAAACTCTATTTATGTACTTTTTAAACAGACCATGTATTTATTTCATTTTTCAGCTTTTTAAACTCTATTGTTTGAAGCTCATGATTTGTACTACCAGTCCTTGAAAAATGTGTAAAATTCAGTAAATTACTATCATTTATTTGTCTTGTTAATATCATTGGAATTGGATAGTTATTAGTTGGCTCACCTGGCGGGTCGGGTAGGTGTCATCACGACTAGTGGATTTGGAGTCATGACATTTGGACATGTGGCATGATCCTAGTGGCTCTTCTGTTTGACTTGGCGTGCCATGGCATTTGACACGTTGGCATCAAATTGAGCCTCTAAGAAGATGAAATCTTGGGCTTAATGAAGTGATCTCGTCACTTTGGCCCAATTAAATAGGGTAGCCCAATGGACTAAGACTTATTTATTTAATCCATATATATTGAACTTATATAATTAGTTCAATTATATTAGCCCATAATATTTATTTAGCCTAATATATCTTGCATTTAAATATACTCCAAATTATTTAATGAATTTAATTCTAATAAAAATTTTATGCCTACAAATATCCCATACTTCAAGACGTTTCGGAGTATAAACTCGTTGAGCTTCAAAGACGAGGCTTGAATTACCATTTCTTTGGCTATATTTCCTCCGATCGGTAGACATGCATAGGTTATTTTGGTAAACCAATGCATGAGCTGAGGCTCCCATGTCCCGCCGACATAAGAGACATCAACTTATCAAAATTATCAAAACTGAAGTATGATATAGTACAAAATCACTTATATTTCCAAATGTCATGCACTGAAAACATGCATGTGTCCATAGCATATGAATGAAAAATATGTTTGTAGTACCATAATATATATTTCCAATCTAAATAGAGATAGAGATAGAGATAAATACTAACTAGCGGTTGATATGAGAAGAATTGTCAAAACGTGACCAAACTTATGTAATGTTATTATAGAAATAGAAAATCACTTATATTTCCAAATGTCATGCACTGAAAACATGCATGTGTCCATAGCATATGAATGAAAAATATGTTTGTAGTACCATAATATATATTTCCAATCTAAATAGAGATAGAGATAGAGATAAATACTAACTAGCGGTTGATATGAGAAGAATTGTCAAAACGTGACCAAACTTATGTAATGTTATTATAGAAATAGTACTTGATGTTCAATAAAAAGTTTGTATGAGCCTATCATTATTTCTCAAAGGTCACAATTTATAGGCAACATATGACAACGAATTAGTTCAATAACGTCACAATAGTTGTTTGTTTTTAGCAAACAAGAAATATTTATATTAAAGATACGTAATGTTTAGTGCATCATATTCATACTCCATGTCACTTAGGACACATTGATTTTCTAGGCTTGTTAATACATTGCAAGCATCATATGCTAGGTACTTAACAAAACATATTGTTCTTTTTGATCATTTTTTATAACATATTTAACATAAGATGGAGGTTGTACAAAATATATTTCCCTTTGTTTGAGAATTAGCCTCCTTTGCCAATTGATGTGCCACATTATTCCTTTGCCTGAAGACGTGCCAGAGGACCACTTCCTTCTCCTGGTGTATTAACAACCTGTATTCATTAACAATATCATCATATAGTCTATCTCCATGTTGTATAAAGTGGATTACTCGCGGAGTCTGTTTCTATCTCCGATGGGAACATTCCCCTTTCTTGTGCTATCTGAAGCCCCTCAACGAGTGCCTTAATTTATGCTTTCAGTGATCCATTTGCATGAGTTAATTTTGTAAAACCTACCACCCAAGTCCCTTTTGTATTTCGGAATACACCTCCCAGGCTACTTTTTTGGTTGTTGTTCTTCAAACTAGCATCAATATTTAATTTGAACCAGCCTTTTGGAGGTTGTGCCATTTTAATTTGATGGTGATCTTCTTTAGAGGGATGTGATTGTTTTCAATAAGAATATTGAATTCAGTTGCCTTTTGGTTAATTAGGTCAATATTTATGGGAATGTTAGTGTTGTTTTAGTTATTGGTATTCCTATTTAACCAGATATACCATATGGCAAATAGAAAAAAATACTTTCAATAAATATACTTATTCTTTAATAATCAATCAAAATCTTTTAATTGAAGAAGTCAGTGATTGCTCGTTGGTTTATAGGAGACTGGCCATCCCATATTTTCCCAAAAGGGTTTGGTGGTTTTGCAATTAAAGAAAATTGGGTGATGGTTTCTTCTTCTTTTCTTTTGCAAATATGGCACAAGGGGTCTATGTTAATATCTATATTAGCTAGGTATTTTCACCATGGATTCGTATTTTGTAAGCATTTCCATATTTTTTTATATCTTTTTGGGACAATTTAGTTCCCAAATCCATTTATAATCCAGATGGTTATTTAAAGGGGGACCAATAAGATTGTAGCAAGTTTTTGTAGTGAAAACGCCCTTAGTGGTTAGTGACCATATAGGAATATAACTTATTAGTCCCTTGAACGAATTCTAACCTTAGAAATATTTTCTTTGATGGTGTTTGGGATATTAATGGACAATTTAGTGAAATCCCATTTTTGTTCATTATAGATATCCCTAATTTTTAGGGAGTAATCATGTCACGCCCCGAAATCCCTCCATCGGGCCATGATGACGTCTAACATTGAACCTACTAGACAAGCTAATGTATATAAATAAACCAGCAAATTAATACCAATTCAATAGGATAAACTAAACGATTCACTATTTAACAACGGAATTTAAATGTGGTTTCAAGATAAATAAGGATAACATAATACAACAACGCGTAAATTTCCCAAAACCCGGAGTCACAGACTCGCGAACTGTCTAAGAGTGCTAAATACAAGTCCGAAAGGAAATACATGTCTGCCTTTGAAAGCTAAAGGTAAAAAAAGACAGAATCGAAGACAAGGGGATAGAAGAGACGCCAAGGCCCGCGAACGCCAGCGGGTATACCTTGAAGCCTCTATGATGAGCTAGAAGACACTCCCACTAATGATGTCCTCCGGGTCCGGTTGCGTAATCTGCACAATATAAAGAAGTGCAAGTGTAGCATCAGTACAACCAACCCTATGTACTGAGTAAGTGTCGAACCTAACGGGAAATGACAAAACGGATTAAACAGTGAAAGATGCGGCACGACATTTCCCCTCGTGCATAATAATAATATAAAACATGGCACGGAATGTCCCCTCGTGCATAATCAATATAAACATGGCACGGAATGTACCTTTGTGCATAATCAATATAAACATGGCACGGAATTTCCCCTCATGCATAATCAATATAAACATGGCACAGAATGTCCCCTCGTGCATATTCAATATAAACATGGCATGGAATGCCCCCTCGTGCATAATCAATATAAACATGGCACGGAATGTCCCCTCGTGCATAATAATAATAATATAAAACATGGCACGGAATGTCCCCTCGTGCATAATCAATATAAACATGACACATCATCACCCTTCGTGCTTTAACACTCTTCCTCACCCAAACAGCAATCACAAACAAGGGCAAGGAAATAGACAGAGTGAAGATAGAAATCCCGGCAAGGGAACATCAATTAAACAATCAAATCCCGGCAAGGGAACTATATAATGATGACCCGACAAGGGTATATTTCAATAACTCTTTCTCTTTCTTTCACTTTCATTTCCATGATTTATTCTATTGCTTGAGCCGATGCTCCAAAGGATGTTATTATCTCATATATCTTCATTATTCGTTTCAAAATTTGAGCCAATGCTCCAAAGATGTAAATGTCTCATATATCTTCATTATTCGTTTCACAATTTGAGCCAATGCTCCAAAGATGTAATTATCTCATATATCTTCATTATTCGTTTCAAAATTTGAGCCAATGCTCCAATGATGTTTAACGATTTCAATTCCCTTCACATGCCCATTTACAACATATAGAGATCATCAATTAAGCATAGAAATTACAACAAAACCGGAATATTCACAATATAGGGACTCACGGTCATGCTAGACACCAATGTATAGATACTCGTCACCATGCCTATACATCGCATTTGACAATTAGAAAATAGCAAGTATTACTCAATTCCTATTCCCTCAAGCTAAGGTTAGGCCAAACACTTACCTCGGGTCCAAAGTATAGCAATCAACCCTCTAACACCGCCTTTCCTTTAGAATTCGACCCCAGAATGGTATTATCTAGGCATAATCAACTCAAGTATATCAATAAGGATTCAAAGATTCAATTACATGGCCTAATTACCCATTTCCTAGCATTCTTTCAAAATTCACAAAATTCGCCCCCGGGCCCGCTCGCTCGGATTCTTGCAATTCTCGAAGGGAACACTCACCCAAAGCCTAAGGATCATAAATATACGATTTTTTCTTGATTTCATGGCCAATTCACAGAAAGTTCTAAGGTGATTACAAGTTCTAGGTTACTACCCAATTTCTTGAATTTTTTCACTAATTTTCAAGTTTTAGGCTTAGGAATTCATTAATTATAGATGAAAAATGAAGGAAATGAGTTAAAATTTACTAACCCAAGAAGTCTTGATGAGGGATGGCTTCAATGGATGCCTAAGGACCTTGAAGAAGATGAATTTTGTGAAAACTTATGAAAAATCTCGAAGCTACTGGTTCTGGAAATATTTATATACCACTGGGTAAAATTGTTCTCTGCGATCGCGGAAAAGGGGTTGCGATCGCAGAGCTATAGGATGTCCTATTACGCGACCGCAGAAGGAAGGTTGCGATCGCATAAGGCCAACCACAAACCTCTGCGATCGCGAGGGACAAAATGCAACCGCAGAGAGATACTACCAGCCCTCCACCCCAGACCGCCTATACTCTTTGCGATCGCATAGAGCCACAGAACCCTCCCCTCTCAAACACCCTATGCGATCACGGAGCTAGGCCTGCGATCGCACTAAACAACACCAGACACCAGATATGGACTTCTACACCAGAAATTCTAAGTCTTTTACACCCCGTTACCTATCCGAAACTTACCCGAGCCCTCGGGTCTCAAAAACTAAAAACACACACGACTCCCAAATCATCCTACAGACTTAACCGTGCGACCAAATCGCCAATATAACATCATATACATAGAATTAAACCTCAAAATCCATGAATTCTATCACATTTCATAAAAGCATCAAATTTCCCATTTCAAGTCTGAAACACGTCAAACGAAATCCGATTTCAATCAAACTTTACAAAAAGCGCTTAAACCATATATAAGACCTGTACCTGGCGCCGAAACCAAAATACGGGCCCGATACCATCACTTTCTAATAAGATTTCATTTTCAATTTCCATAGATATTTTCAGAAAACAATTTAACTCAAAAATTCATTTCTCGGGCTTGGGACCTCGGAATTCGATTTCGGGCATACGCCCAAGTCGCATATTTTCCTACGGACCCTCCGGGACCGTCAAATCATGGGTCCGGGTCCGTTTACCCAAAATGTTGATGAAAGTAAAATTGTTTCATTTTAATATCAAATCTTAACATTTTTTTCACAAAATCTCATATTTAAGCTGTTCGGCTAGGTGCCCGGACTGCGCACACAAATCGAGGCCAATACAAATGAGGTTTTCAAGGCCTCAGAAGTACGGTATGGGTAATAGAATAGGTGATTACCCTTTGGGTTGTCACATTCTCCACCTCTGAAACAATCTTTCGCCCTCGAACTGACAGAAGAAGAAAGTACCTGAGTCGGGAAATAAATGAGAGTAACGGCTCCGCATATCGGACTCGGACTCTCAGGTCGATGCCTCAGGAGGCTGACCCCTCAAATGAACCCGAACAGAAGGGAAACTCTTGGATCTCAACTGACGAATCTGGCGGTCTAAAATAGCTACCGGCTCCTCCTCATAAGATAAGCCCTTGTCCAACTAGACAGTGCTGAAATCTAACACGTGGGATGGATCGCCGTGATACCTCCGAAGCAGGGACACATGAAAAACTGGATGCACGGCTGATAAGCTAGGAGGCAATACAAGCCTATAAGCCACCTCTCCCATTCGATCCAGAATCTCAAACAGACCAATGAATCTAGGTCTAAGCTTTCCCTTCTTCCCAAATATCATCACGCCCTTCATAGGCGACACTCGGAGCAATACTCGCTCACCAACCATGAAAGCCACATCTCGAACCTTGCGATCTACATAACTCATTTTCTTGGACTGAGCTGTACGAAGCCTATCCTCAATGATCCTAGCCTTGTCCAAGGCCTCCTGAACCAAATCCGTACCCAACAACCGAGCCTCTCCGGGCTCAAACCATCCAATAGGATATCGACACCGCCTACTGTATAAGGCCTCATAATGAGCCATCTGGATACTCGACCGGTAGCTGTTGTTGTAGGCAAGCTATGCTAAAGGAAAGAACTGATCCCTTGATCCTTCAAAGTCAATAACACAAGCTCGGAGCATATCCTCCAATATCTTAATAGTCCGCTCGGAGTGCCCATCCGTCTGAGGATGAAATGCTGTGCTCAACTCCACCTGGGTGCCTAACTCTCGTTGAACTGCTCCCCAGAAACGCGAGGTAAACTACGCGCCTCGGTTCGAAATGATAGATACCGGCACACGGTGAAGGCGAACAATCTCCCGGATATAGATCTCAGCTAACTGCTCGGATGTATAGGAGACTGCCACAGGAATTAAATGCACTGACTTGGTCAGCCTATCAACAATGACCCAAACTGCATCGAACCTCTTCCGGGTCAACGGAAGTCCGGTAACGAAGTCCATAGTGATCCTCTCCCACTTCCACTGCGGAAGCTCAATCCTCTGAAATAAACCATCAGACCTTTGATTCTCATACTTAACCTGCTGATAATTCAAACAACGTGCCACATATGCCACAATATCTTTCTTCATTCTACGCCACCAATAGTGCTGCCGCAAATCCTGATACATTTTCGCGGTGCCCGAATGAATAGAGTATCGGGAACTACGGGCCTCCTCTAAAATCAACTCTCGAATCCCATCAACATTAGGCACACAAACTCTCCCCTACAATCTCAAAACTCCATCATCATCTAAGGTCACCCGCTTGGCACCTCAGCGCTGCACCGTGTCCCTAAGGACACACAAATAGGGATCATCAAACTACCGATCACGGATACACTCCAATAATGAAGAACGAGAGATCGTACAAGCTAACACTCGACTAGGCTCAGAAATATCCAACCTCACAAATCAATTGGCCAAAGCCTGAACATCCAAAGCAAGAGGCCTCTGACTGACCGGAATAAAAGCAAGACTGGCCATACTGGCTGACTTCCTACTCAAAGCATCGGCCACCACATTGGCCTTCCCCGAGTGATATAAGATGGTA
>MDKI01283281.1:0-79378 GCA_005239505.1 Nicotiana paniculata
TGTCGTTTAGAATTTTATCCTTTAAAACCTAGGGGTTCAGCCTAGTACTCACCTTGTAGGATTTAGTAGTCCTAAACACCCCCGGGACTTATAGGATGGGATGGGTAATAGCACGCAATAAGCTTTCGTGACCAACACGTGCTTATTTAAATAACCTCTATGGGGTGGGAAGGGTAGAATACGGATATGATGACCGGTGCGCTAATATCACGTGTAGCCCCTCTTCGAGGGGTGATTACCGGGTATTGCTTTTATGTGATCCGTATTATTTTAAACCTAGGAAAATTCCTTTTCAAATGTTTTACTCTAAAGTTTTCCCAAAACCTTTAAATGATTTTCATACTTTTTTGAAATCCCCTCTTATATGAACCTTGCTTGCTATTTGTTTACTGTACAAATTCACAAAACTTCTTGACTGGGATCCACAGTTGTGCATCTTGAGGGGTGCCTAATACCTTACTCTTAGGATAACTTCAAGCCCTTACCCAATCTTTGGTAGTGCAAACTAGTTCATGAGTTATCTACTCTAGGTGCCCTAACGCACCAAAAAAATTGTTAGGTGCCGACTCTTTCTTAAACCTCTTCCTTTAAGGAGTTGTCCAGAATGTCATGAACCTGATCTCTCCGCACCCGACCCGTGCGAGGAAAAGAGGGGACGCAACAAATATATAGAAATATGCCCAAAAATAGTTACAAAGGAGATCATGGTGATTTACGATTGAAACACAAATTCAAACGATACGTTCTAGTTACAACAACCATGACCATATTTTATATCTCGCTCTCACTACTTTCACTTCCAAACATCGTCATAGTTTATCAACAACATGGGCATTTGGAAATAGAGATTTGGTATGTATATGAGCTATATGAGTCTTAAGCACGTGTTTTTTCTTCCACAAGTTGTCATAATAACTTTCATTTGAAACACGAATCGAAGTCATAATATTATAATACAAAATCCATACTTGAAAACATTCCCGAAAGGAGAGCATAACGTGATAGGAGAAATTGAAACACATTTGAATATATGAATCTTTAACACAGTGCTTACTTGGGATAATTGAATCTATAAGGAACAACTCGGAACATGGAAATTAGGAACCTAGGCCAACCATACTTGAAACTTACGGGAACATCATGGAAGTCTATTCTAATATAGAAGCTTAGCCAACATCTTGCTTGCTTTCCTTAGATTATTGCAATGTCCCGACACTTCTAGAAATATCAATCTATAGGAAGATAGCGAAAATCAGATAATAATTAGAACGATTCGCATGACATAAGTCTCTTGGGAATTTTGTCAAACACCTACTAAGCAAAATCGACTACAAAGCTCTACAATGGTAATCCCTTCCTCCCTCAACCAATTTCAACAAGAAGCCACCCAAGATAGTTTAACAACCCCACATACTCCCACCTATTGTAACATGCATGGCCTATCTCCAACTCCATGACCTACTTAAACCCATAAAAATTGCATTAAGATTTTAGGACAAGGTCTTACCGGGGTAGATAATAGTCTAGCGAGTGGTTTCCCTTGAATCTTCACGACTGGGGCAAGAATTGATGATCAAATCACTTGAGGATCTTTCCTCTCTCTCTCTCTCTCTCTTTCTCTCTCTAAAGCACTCCCCTCTCTCTAAAATATGCATTTAATCCAGCCAAAATAACCCCAAAGGCGTTTTATATGAAATGGGATCGGGTTATAAAAATAGAAAATATACCCTCCGAACTCAACTCTGTGGTCTCATAGTGGATCACAGAACAGATATGTGATGTCGCCAAACTCATACCACAAATATAGGTTGTGAGGCGGTCGAAGCAATAATAAAAACCCAACGCAAGTCGGGGTCGAATCCACAGGGAGCAAGGTGAGGGATTAGGTATATACCTACTGTGAATGTACGACGTACCCTAGATTACACTTCCACATATTCTTTTGTTGTTTCTACTTCTACTTTTACTCTACCGAATGCAATTGTAAAGCTAAGAGACAATGTGAGGGATTAGGTATATACCTACTGTGAATGTACGACGTACCCTAGATTACACTTCCACATATTCTTTTGTTGTTTCTACTTCTACTTTTACTCTACCGAATGCAATTGTAAAGCTAAGAGACAATGTGTTTGTTTTTTTGTTGTTTTTCAAGTGATAAAAGATCTAGGTGATTTTGCCCAAATTTGGCTTTGTCAAGTCCAAATGGGTATTTCATGAAACAAGTGATAAATTCTCAAGTCGGGTCTTACTATCTCTAGGTTCGACCCTTTAATTGGGGCTATTAACTTCTTGAATTCACCCCAATTCCTAGTCAACCAAGTTTTTCAAGACTTAGACTCACTTTCTCAAGTAGAGACTAAGTCAATTTGGCATGAATCAACGTTTGCAACCATTAATTCTGGAATTCAAGCAAGAACAAGCCTAAATATCATATACCCAATCATAAATAAGCCCTAAATCAATAACCCATTAAGTACCCATATTAGGGTTGGGTCACAACCCTAGCTAAGGGTTTAGCTACTCATGGAAAATGAAGAAATTGAAAAAGAAACTAAGATAGAATTCATAATACTTGATTAAGGAAGAAAATCTAATGTTTAAAAGCTAAACTAGTACAAAGTTACCCAATACAGTAAATAAAAATGGCTCAGGTGATCCCAACTTACAAAACTTAACCTAAAAATGACAAAAAGTTCTATTTGTACCCAGATGAAAATATCTTACAAAAATGCCCCTGCGGAGGTTGTGCGGCCACAAAATTCTGTGTGCGGTCCGCACTTTGAGATTGACTGGTCAACTGGGCTTTCTGTGGTCGCATAAAATTGCCATGCGACCGAACTTCCTCTAATTGTGCGGATCGACGTTTCTGAGTGCGGCTGCACACTTGAACTTGGACTGGGGCTGGACCTCCTTCTATGGACCGCACATTTATGAGTGTGGATGCACTTTTGCTCCTGCGGCCGCACAATAATAGTGCGGTCAGCACATCTTCAAGCTTCCCAAAAACTTGGTCTTTGAATTTCCTCTTCTGCGGCCGCACAATAATTGTGCGGTTCGCATTCTCTGTAGGAATTCTATCAGTGCATCTTAAGAGTTTTTGGTCGCACACGGTATTGTGTCGTCCGCACTGTACCCCTTTTTTCCTTGTTTTAGTCCTTGTCAAATTTTTCTCCTTTTTGAGTTGATTTTTACTTCTTTGGCTCGTTTCCCGATATCCCCGCAAGAAGGCAGATTTCATTAGTTCTCGGGAATATCCTTATGCATTTTTTTAGCTAAAATGCAAGTAAAAGAGAGCAAATAAGCAGTCAAAATCCCTACTTATCAACTCCCCCAAAATTAAGCTTTTGTTTTTCCTCAGGAAATTAAGGCAATTCCCACCTCCACTAGAAAAGGGCTATTTCAGGTGGCTCACGTTGAGTCAAACACAAATCAATATGGACCAACAATTACCCACACGCCCATGAAACATTAACAAGCCTATGATTTGAATGTTGAATCACAAATGGCTCTAATGTGACGCTTGAGCATCAAGGATTGACTTTGTTCATCAAGGAAGCTCGCACTTTCATGTAAGTCGTTGTGCATCCCAAACTCCTCCTCCTATACTCTCTGAAATCTCATCTCACTCACGAATGAAGAACTCAATTCTAAGACTCCAGAAAGATTCGCCCATCACTCTCAAAAGAATGTCACAAGCCCGGCTCTAAGTACCATATGTTTGCCCCTCATGTAGATCACCACTAATGTAAGCATGCTCGTCTTAAAAACACTTAGGGATTTTTCGGCATGTACTGAAGGCTTTTGGACTAAGGAGGGACATATCGGAATGGAATTGGTTCATATTTCCTTTAGCACTTAATATTCTCTTTTTGGTTCTTACTTTACCGACTCTTTGATTCATTTTATTTTCCCTTAGGGGGATTAGAGAGACTTGACATTGCTCTTTCTTTGACATGTTATTCACATTCTCCTTCTTTGTTTTCTCCATGCTTTGTACTTTTGCTTTCTTTTTGCATCTTTTCAACCCTTTCAACTTATTTACTTTCTTTTTGTGTTTTTCATTGTTCTTACTTTCTTTTTCTTTGCCTTACCTCTTCTTCATTTCTTTTCTCTTTTTGTGCCTTGAAACCATCTTTAAAATCCTCATATCTCCCCCGAACCTATGTTTTTTCATTTGAATCACATGTGTGCTAAAGAAAGTTCGGGTGCTAAGAGAGAGTCACTATAAAACAGTTAAAGGCTTGTAATGTGGTTATCAAAAAAAAACGATTTAGGCTCAAAAGGTTTTACTAAGGATGATATCATTGGTGGGCCATGGAATGTTTCAAAATGGGACAAGGAGAGCCTACAATCACGTCTCAAGCATAGAAATACATTCGGGGCAAGTTCTAGACCATACGCACGGGTACTTGGACTTGTAACAAAATATCTAACCTCTCACACAACCGGATTGTTAAAGAGAATAGAGTCGAGGTCCTACAACAACCGCATTCAAGATTGAAAATCTATAATGGTTCGACTAAACCACCCGATGATTGCCCAAGTCAATACAAGAGTCACAAGATCACTAACTAGAGCTATTTCTTTACAAAAACTTCATTTTAACCATAAGCGTGTAGTTAAATGTATTGGTGTCAAGTGAAGCATGCTCGACCCTTATTTATTCATAACACTACTTTTTTCTACCTGAACATAAAAAAACTGACTCGATCCCTTAAAAATCTTGTCACGCCATCCATCGTTGGGAAGAGCCACCTGGTTCACCCAAGACCCACCCTTGGAAAGGACCATGGCATTAAGAAAACCAAAGGCTTATTGTTCACTAAAACATAAAAAGAAGCTAACAAATCAAAAAGAAGATAATAAAGTAACTAAGAAGCTATACTATTAAGAAAATAAAATGAATAAGCTATGAAATAAACTACTGAAATTAGGAAAACGACTATACAAACCGAGGAAAATTGAATATATACAATAGGGATGAATATATACATAATGATGGGGGAAATCAAAATAAAAGTAAAAGAAAAAGAGTATTAAAGTTATTAAAGGCCCAAAAGTAATCAAATGTCATAAGAATATCATACAGTCATCCAAAATGAACCAAAATGGACCACCCCCTAGAATAAGAACAAGCATTGTCCTCAATGCTTAGCAAATTCGAAACAAAAGAGGGTAGAGAGTAAAGAAAACTCCCTATGTGGTCTCTGTAACGACCTGATCGGTCGTTTTGAGCTCTAGTGCGTCGTTCAGCGATTTGAAGTCGTGAGCAGCTCCATTTCAGGTATTATGACTTGCAGGTGTGGTCGGAATTGAATTTCGGAAAGTTAGAGTTGATTTGGAAAGAAAATTCTCATTTCAGAAGCCTTAAGTTGGAAGAATCAACTAAAATTGAGATTTTGAGTAAACGACCTCCGAATCAGGATTTGAAGGTTCCTGGAGGTTCGTATGATGGTTTCGGACTTGGGCGTATGTCCGGATCGGGTTTTTCATAACCCGGGAGCATTTCGATGCATATAGTGGAAGTCAGCATTTTTGAAGAAATTTCCTAAGTTTGGCTTGAAACGCATTTCAGTGATATTAATGTCTGTTTGGGATTCCGAGTCTAGGAATAGCTTCATATGGTGATTCTGGAGTTGGGAGCGTGATCAAAAGTGAATTCGGATGTCCGGAGGTTATTTTGGACTCATTTGGCTAAAGATAGAAATTTGAAAGTTTTAGAGAAATATGACCGGAAGTGGAAGTTTTGATATCGAGGTCGGAATGGGATTCCGGAAGATGGATCAGGTCCGTAATATTGAATATGACTTGTGTAAAAAATTTGGGGTCAATCGGACGTGATTTGATAGGTTTCGGCATCGGACGTGGAAGTTAGAAATTTCTAAGTTCATAAAGTTGGGATTTGGGTCTGATTTGTGGTTTCGATGTTGTTTGATGTGATTTGAGGCCTCGAGCAAGTCTCCATTATGTTTTGGAACATGTTGGTATAATTGTACGGGGTCCCAGGGGCCTCGGGTGGATTCTGGGTGGTTAACGGATCAAGTTTGGGAGTTTGAAGAAGGCTGAGATTGTTGTCATCTTGTGTGACCGCACCTGCGAGGTTTTGGCCGCAGGTGCGAAGGATGGATGGTCTGGCTGGGAGCGCAGGTGCGATGGCATTTTCGTACCTGCGAAGACGCAGATGCGGACAAAGGGGCGCATGTGCGATTTTGGGCTAGAGTTGAGGAAGCCGCAGGAGCTGAGATTGGTCGCACCTGCGGGAGCGCATGTGAGGAGGTAGGACCGCAGGTGCGGAATCGAGGTTGGGCAGAATGTTTAAAACCATGAATTTGTTGGCCATTTCTTCATTTCTTCTTTGGCGATCTTGGGAGGCTTCAAAGAGAGGATTCGTTCATGCATTGTCAAGGTAAGTGAATTCCTCCCGTTTTTAAGTTAAATACAATATTATATGCATGGATTAGACATGGAAATTGGTAGGAAATTGGGAAATCTTAAAGAAAACTAGAAAAATGGGAATTTGGATTTTTAGCCACGAATTTGAGCATGGAATTTAGTGTAAATTGTATATTGCACTAGCAAAGCTATGGGTAGGATTTATCTTCGAGAAATTTCGGATTCCGGGCACATGGGCCTGAGGGCATTTTTGTCATTTCACTGAGCCAAGTTGGGAAATTGAATAATTTGGAATTATTGCAAATACTAGAGTATATTTTCATTGGTTTTCCGTGACTTGGATAGTTTTGGGGCGTTGTGCGTCCGTTGGAGTCGTCGGAAGAGCTTGGAAACCGATTAGGGAATTTCGGAGCGAGGTAAGTTTTTTTTTGTAACTTTGTGAATGGGAATTGTGCCCCTAGATGAATTAATTAAGTATTTGCTATTATCTTCGGGGGCTACGTATGCATGAGGTGACGGGAGTCCGTGCGTAGCTACTATTATGCCATGTCCGGGTAGCCTAGGACCCACTAGCATGCCTAACCTGTTGTACCTGTGATCTTGTCTGTGATATGAGATTGCTAATATAATCGAAATCTTAATTTGATAGCTAAAGAAGACTAGAGTTCATTTTCTTAATCAGCTGGATAGAGAATTTTTTTTCCTCCGTGGTTAATCGTGTACTTGATAAAGTGATATTATTGAACATTTTTAGACTTGGCAAATAAATTTTGAAAAAGGATTTAAACACTATTTTATGGTTTTTAAAAGAGAAATATGTCATTTACTTGAGTATTTGTTTTCCCGACGTATTCAGAGTGGACTGTTGATGGTGCCTGACTGCATGTGACCGTTTCGCAATTTACATCCCGCGAGCGGAGTGTTATTTCCCTCACTCTCATGGGAGGGGGCCGTACGCCATGACGGATTGAAAGATGCACTTTTGGTACGGGCCGTTCGATCCTCGGCAGTGCATAGACATGAGTATTTTATTGAGAGATGCACTTTTGGTACGGGTCGTTCGGTCCTCGGCAGTGCATAGACATGATTATTTTATTGAGAGATGAACTTTTGATACGGGCCGTTCGATCCTTGGTAGCATATAGACATGAATATTTTATTGAGAGGTGCACTTTTGGTACGGCTCGTTCGATCCTCGGCAGTGCACAAAGATGATTATTATGACGGCTCAGGCCGGTTGTCCTTATCCCGTATATGCATGCTAAATTGTTAAATGTTTTTCATGTATTTTTAAAAGTGACAAGATATTTGGGGGAAAACAGAGAGAAAATTGTTTATCTAAAATATTTGGGGGGAAATGAGGAAATGGTAACTGTTTGTTATTTCCAGTATTTACTTGGATTTCAGTGTCTTATATATATTGCTGCTTTACTACCCCTACATGCCTACTGTGTTCATCATATGCTGTTAATTAATTTGTTGGCCCTTAGTGATGTCTAATTCGACCTCATTTCACTACCTCTCTGAGGTTAGGTGGGCGACTTACTGAGTACACGTTGTTTTTGTACTCATGCTACACTTGTTGTGCATTTTTATTGCACATGTACCTTTATAGTTACAAGGCTGGTTGGAGACTTAGGCGAGCTGCACCATCCGGAGCGATCCGCAGCTGACAGAGTCTCCCCCGTACTGTATTATTTTTATTTTAAATTTCCTTGTCCAATTTGTATTTTGGACAGGCTTTGTGATGATTGTATAAATTATTAGAACTCGCTCATGTACTTGTGACACCGGGTTCTGGGATGTGTTGGGATATATTTTCTAAAGTGTAATATTTAAACTATTGTTTTACTTGACAGATTTTATTTAGTTAATATGTAATAAAGTTAAAGGAGATGTTTTTTTTCATAATTGTTAAACCAGGAAAATTATTTCAATAAATTAATGATTGGCTTGCCTGACAATGATGTCAGGCGAAATCAGGACCTTATGGATTTTGGGTCGTGACAACATGGTATCAGAGCACTAGGTTCCCTTAGGTCTCATGAGTCATGAGCAAGTCTAGTAGAGTCTTGCGGATCGGTACAGAGACGTCTGTACTTATCTTCGAGAGGCTACAGGGCTGTTAGGAGTACTTCCCTTCTTGATTCCTCATCGTGCGATTCGATTCCCTTAAGGCTTATGCCTAAGCTTATTCCTACTCAATCTTACGCGTCGAAGCGCTTGCTATGAATTGGGAAATTGAGGAATTGAATGGTGCTATAGATGTAATTCGAGATGTTTCCATGTGTAATTGGTTGGGCTGTTGTTATGGCCCTGCAAAGGAATAATATTTTGTTTCAGCTCAATAGCTGTGTTTCTGAGAGCCTTAAGGATGTGCTCAGGTAGTGATGATGGTTGCGATTGGTTGTCACCAGATGTCATTATGATGATAGAATGTTTGCCCGTATGTTGGGGGTGATGAATGGTTTGCAGGGAGGTCTTCTCAGAGCTTGATTTCAAGATTTCCGTATTTTTGTTCCGACAGGGGAAAGACATTTGGATTATGAATGGTCCGGTTCGGTTTGATAAAGTAGTAAGATTTGGTGTCTTCAAGGGAGGTGGGATATGCACCTGTGACGTGAAGTCGTCGTCATTGATCTAATGGAATGTGTTAAGTTTGTCGGTGCTATGGTTTCTTCGGTTGCGTGGGGTCAGAGTATTGAGAAGAAGTATTGAAGAATGCTAGTTGACAGAGATTGATCCTGAAGTGAGGCTAGTCGGTGGTTCCATTTTTAGGAGGCCAGGTGTAAGAAGCGAAAGTTGAGCAGTCGCAAAGTGGGGGAGTGGCAGCATATCTTGGAATTTAAAGATATTGTCGCACATCTAATGGATGTCAATAAGGAGCAGACGGACTAGTAAAGTTGGTAAATGAAGCACGACGTAGGATGAGGTATTGAAGTCGCAGAGAGCGTGTATTTCAGCGTCGTTGGAAGGTGTCCGCGGGTGATTTCCACAGGTGGGTTATCTCCTGTTAATGGGTTAGCGATGGCATGGTTGGCAAGTCGCTGTGAGAGGTTCTAGTGGCTATTCGGTAGGAGGCGGAATGTGTGAATGATGCTAGAGAATTTGAGCATTTAGGGAGTGCTAGCGAGAGAATTTGGAGGAATTGGAAGGATTGGTTGTGCAAGATCATGTTATCAAAGGAGAAAGGATCTCGGAAGGGTCTAGAGCGGTGCAAGGTGTAGCTTCAGGCTAAGTGGGGGAGTCCCACCATCTACAGTTGGGTTGCAGGATCGTGTTATCATAGGGTTGCGGATTCTCGGCATGTTGGCAAGTTATTACAGCTAAGGGAAAGGATAAAAATGGTGATTGTGCGTGGGATTTGACGAATGTGTGCAACAATTGGCCCTGTCGGATCAGGGTTAAGCTTTGGAAGATTCAGAATTTTGCTTAAGGCATGGGCGAGTTGTAAGGATAGTGACTCAGTCACGTGCTTCAAGGGAAAGGGAGTTGATGTGCTAGAAGAGCCTTGGAGTTGATTGTATGCGGGGTCAGCCAGAGTGGGTGACTCTCAATAGCGGTCCTAGTGAGTTCAACAGTTAAGAATGCGGCGTTTAAGGGTTCCAGGCAGCATTATGATCGAGAATCGAGCTTTTGCAGAGTAATTTCTGAGAAAATGGAGGATTGTTGGAATGTTCTATGATGTGTTTCAGCATGCAGGATAGTATTGGAGGAGTGAGAGAAATAAACTCCGGATTGTAGAAAGATTATCAGGAGGGTGTGAGACGGGTTGCAGGATTTAGGCAGCATAGTCTCGTGAATCAAGGTCACTCGGGATGAGTGAGGGTTGAGTTTGCTATGAGTTGAAGGAAGTTGCTATTATTCCTGAAGAAATTGAAGATGATTTAAAGAAGATAGATTGATTAGCCATGAGTGAAATGTCACATTTACAGCAGTGATCAGTTCCTTCGGTGTGATTAAGTTATGCATGTGGTTTGTGCTGGTGTGTGCGGGGCTTGTCGGCCATCGTAATGGATTTCACGTGGGAGCATTTGAGTGCTATGTCCTGTCAGGTGTAGGCGGATCCCGGAAGGGTTATGGTGGTATAGGCTACTACTTAAGGATTTTCATGTTGGGGGATTGTGGGAATTCACTCGTGTGTTGAAATGGTACTCCTGAGTTGAGTTAAGTAAAAGGTTTCTATATGATGAAGTGTTCACCCTATTGGTGGTTCAGAAGTTATGATGGAATTTTGCGCTACCTCATATTGGCATGTTAGGTGCGGAAAGCAGTATGTAACTGGGAGTAAGAATCAAGATTGTTGTTTGGTGTTAATAAGGATGTCATGAGCTTGGAAAAGCAAGGAAAAGTGATTTTAAAGTTCAGTGTAAGCTGGTGTTATCTTTAGTGTCACCTGAGATTGATATTCGGTGGAAGAGGCTTTGTACCCTGTTATGGGTTCTTGATTTGTCTTACAGCGTAGTATGGCCAGTGGTGGATGGGCAGACTTGTTGCCTTGTGTGGAAGGTCGTGGAAGCATGACCGCGAAAAAATTGTATAAGGTGTGACATGTAGTCACTTGATGGATTAAAGATTTGGACTGAGTTTAAAGAAGTGCAATACTTCTTAATTGAGAATTTATGCCTGGGAGGCGTTCAGTTCATTTGGTTGTGGATTGTGGGGTGTTTGTCCCAGCTATGATGGTTGTTCTTGTGTATTATGAGAGAAAGTGGGTTAATATGGACCCAGGTAAAAGCTATTAGCTTAGTTGGTGCGAGCAAGGTAGACTCGATGCTTATGGATGGATTTAAATATGATTATGGGCTCCGTTGAGCCAGACATGTTCATTTCAGTAGAGCGCTTTTTCATGGAAAGGTATTAGAACAATGGATTTGTTCCGTATTCATCAAATTCATGTGTTATTATGATTGTGCTGTGTGAGTTATGAAACGGCTTGATAATTTCCTATGTGTTGAGGTCTCGCATAGTGGGGATGTTATGTGAGTAGGATAGCTCTTGATATCCAGAGTGTGTGTGTATATATATATATATATATATATATATATATATATATATATATATATATATATATATATCGCACCTCAGTTGTGCTTGAGTTATGTAGCCTACGGCTTTATCAGTCTCTCCAGAATGGTATTATGCACTTAGTGTGCTTATGATCGATGTTCAGTAATTTGTAATAGTGAGCAAATCATCTCCGTATATATATATATCTTCTTATGTAAATTTTATGTTATTCGGGTCGGGTTACACCCCGCAACAGTGTGCTGATGAGTAAGATTCCTATATTTATTCTTTCTTATGTTCTACTTCCTATTTTCAGAGAAAATAGTTCATATTAGTTGTGTGAGTTGAATAGTCCCTTCCTAAGTCGTTTCTTATTATCATGTTCGAGTTATGGTCTATTGGCGCGATGTGGTATCATGTGAGGTTGTTTGTCATGTTTGGGGTGATTTGTTGTCTTAGCAGTTCATACTGGGTGAGACGAGATTTTCGAATCAGGGGTCAGTGCGATAAGGTTATGTGAAGTGTATGTTAAATAACAAATACCATTATTCAGGTTCATAATGAAGTGATGATTCTAATCAAGATGAGATACTCAATGATTTGTTAACTCTGCAGTTGGGTATGAATTTCTACACATCTCCTCAGTTGTGGTGGTATCGTCAGCATTTTATCAGGATATATGTATATATATCATGAGGTATGCATTGGGATCATTAGATTCGTGGAATTTTGGCTATTAAGGTTCAGGGATCGTCATTGTGGTCAGATGATAGATTATGCGGTGTATGGTGCCGATTCAGCAAAGGTACGCAGTTGTGTTCTGGTGCCTCGTGTGGTAGTTGATACGGTGTTCATATATTGGAACTAGGCCTGGCAGAGAAATTTCAGGTGTTTGAATGAACTCTAAGCTTATTATATGGATACAAGAAGAAATCTTCATATTTAATCAAGCTAATATACTCAATTGGGTTTTAGTAGCACGGGAAGGTGCTTGAGGTGTTAAACAGTGACTTCAGATAATTCCAGAGCAGTTCTTGCCACGTTCGAGGACGAAAGTCGGTTTAAGTGGGGGAGAATGTAACGACCTGACCGGTCGTTTTGAGCTCTAGTGCGTCGTTCAACAGTTTGAAGTCGTGAGCAGCACCATTTCAGGTATTATGACTTGCAAGTGTGGTCGGAATTGAATTTCGAAAAGTTAGAGTTGATTTGGAAAGACATTTCAGAAGCCTTAAGTTGGATGAATCAACTAAGATTGGGATTTTGAGTAAACCACCTCTGAATCAGGATTTGAAGGTTCCTGCAGGTTCGTATGATGGTTTCGGACTTGGGCGTATGTCCGGATCGGGTTTTGGATAACCCGGAAGCATTTCGATGCATATTGTGGAAGTCAGCATTTTAAAAGAAATTTCCTAAGTTTGGCTTGAAGCGCATTTCAGCGATATTGATGTCCGTTTGGGATTCCGAGTCTGGGAATAGCTTCATCTGGTGATTCTGGAGTTGGGAGCGCGATCAAAAGTGAATTCGGATGTACGGAGGTCATTTTGGAGTCATTTGGCTAAAGATAGAAATTTGAAAGTTTTTTAGAAATCCGACCGGAAGTGGAAGTTTGTCGTAATGCGATTCCGGAAGCTGGAGCAGGTCCGTAATGTCGAAAATGACTTGTGTGCAAAATTAGGGGTCAATCAGATGTATTTGATAGGTTTCGGCATCGGACGTGGAAGTTGGGATTTGGGTGCGATTCGTGGTTTCGATGTTGTTTGTTGTTATTTGAGGCCTCGAGCAAGTCCGCATTATGTTTTGGAACAGGTTGGTATGATTGGACAGGGTCCCGGGGGCCTCGAGTGGATTCTGGGTGGTTAACGGATAAAGTTTGGGAGTTTGAAGAAGGCTGAGGTTGCTGTCATCTGGTGTGACTGTAACTGCGAGGTTTTGGCCGCAGGTGCGGCTATGGCACCCTAGGTGCGAAGGATGGATGGTCTAGCTGGGAGCGTAGGTGCGGTGCATTTCCACACCTGTGAAGACGTAGATGCGGACAATGGGGCGTATGTGCGATTTTGGGCTGGAGTTGAGGAAGCCGCAGGAGCGGGAGATTGGTCGCACCTGCGAGAGCGCAGGTGCGGAGGTAGGACCGCAGGTGCGGAATCGAGGCTAGGCAGAATGTTTAAAACCATTAATTTGTTGGCCATTTCTTCATTTCTTCTTTAGCTTAGGCGATCTTGGGAGGCTTCAAAGAGAGGATTCGTTCATGCATTGTCAAGGTAAGTGAATTCCTCCCATTTTTAAGTTAAATACAAGATTATATGCATGGATTAGACATGGAAATTGGTAGGAAATTAGGAAATCTTAAAGAAACCTAGAAAATGGAAATTTGGATTTTTAGCCACGAATTTGAGCATGAAATTTAGTGTAAATTGTATATTTGAACTAGTAAAGCTATGGGTAGGATTTATCTTCGAGAAATTTTGAATTTCGGGCACGTGGGCTCGAGGGCATTTTTGTCATTTCACTGAGCGGAGTTGGGAAATTATATAATTTTGAATTATGCAAATATTAGAGAATATTTTCATTGGTTTGCCGTGACTTTGATAGTTTTGGGGCGGTCCGTTAGAGTCGTCGGAAGGGCTTGGAAGCTGGTTATGGAATTTCGGAGCGTGGTAAGTCTCATTTCTAACTTTGTGAGGGGGAATTGTCCCCCTAGGTGAATTAATTAAGTATGTGCTATTATCTTCGGGGGCTACGTAAGCACGAGGTGACGGGAGTCCGTGCGTAGCTACTATTATGCCATGTCCGGGTAGCCTAGGACCCACTAGCATGCCTTACCTTTTGTACCTGTAATCTTGTCTGTGGTATTAGACTGCTAATATAATCGAAATCGTAATTTGATATCTAAAGAAGACTAGAGTTCATTTTATTAATCAGCTGGAAAGAGAATTATTTTCCTCCGTGGTTAATCTTGTACTTGATAAAGTGATATGATTGAACATTTTTAGGCTTGGCAAATAAATTTCGAAAAAGGATTTAAACACTATTTTATGGTTTTTAAAAGAGAAATTTGTCATTTACTTGAGTATATGTTTTCCTGAGGTATTCGGGGTGGACTGTTGATTGTGCCTGACTGCATGTGACCCCTTCAAAATTTACATCCCGCGAGCGGATTGTTATTTCCCCCACTCTCATGGGAGCGGGTCGTACGCCACGGCGGATTGAAAGATGCACTTTTGGTACGGGTCGTTCGATCCTCGGCAGTGCATAGACATGAGTATTTTATTAAGAGATGCACTTTTGGTACGGGCCGTTCGATCCTCGGCAGTGCATAAACATGAGTATTTTATTGAGAGATGCACTTTTGGTACGGGCCGTTCGATCCTCGGCAGTGCATAGACATGAATATTTTATTAAGAGGTGCACTTTTCGTACAGGTCGTTCGATCCTCGGCAGTGCACAGAGATGATTATTATGACGGCTCAGGCCGGTTGTCCTTATCCCGTATGCACATGCTAAATTGTTAAATGTTTTTTATGGATTTTTAAAAGTGACAAGATATTTGGGGGAAAACAGATAGGAAATTGTTTCTTTAAAATATTTGGGGGGAAATGAGGAAGTGGTAATTGTTTGTTATTTGCAGTATTTACTTGGATTTTAGTGCCTTATACATATTGTTGCTTTACTACCCCTACATGTCTATCGTTCTCATCATATGCTGTTATTTAATTTGTTGGCCCTTAGTGAGTGTCTAATTCGACCTCTCGTCACTACCTCTCTGATGTTAGGCGGGCAACTTACTGAGTACACGTTGTTTTTGTACTCATGCTACACTTGCTGTGCATTTTTATTGCACGGGTACCTTCATAGTTACATGGCTAGTTGAAGACTTAAGCGAGCTGCACCATCCGGAGACGATCCGCAGCTGACAGAGTCTCCCTCGTACTGTATTTATTTTTATTTTAAATTTCCTGTGCAATTTGTATTTCGGACAGGCTTTGTGATGATTGTATAAATTCTTAGAAATCCCTCATGTACTTGTGACACCGGGTTCTGGGATGTGTTGGAATATATTTTCTAAAGTGTAATATTTAAACTATTATTTTACTTGACAGATTTAATTTAATTAATATGTAATAAAGTGAAAGGAGATGTTTTTTTCATAAATGTTAAAATAGGAAAATTATTTCAATTAATTAATGATTGGCTTTCCTGGCAATGATATCCGGCGCCATCACGACCTTATGGATTTTGGGTCGTGACAGTCTCGGGGTGACTGGAAGCATCACAACCCTCGATCACCTCTAACTGAATCTCATCATCACCGGGCTGATGGACAACAAGGTTGGTGAGCATATGAAACATCTCCTCAGCAGTGGGGGCAATGAGATCTAGCTCGCCAGACTGCCCAGTTGATGCCTCTGCTGATGGTGCCTCTGCTGATGGTGTTGTTGGGTCCATCAGCTGGTCAAAAGGCAAATCACCTGCTGCTTCTAACTTCGTCACCTCCTTTCTCAAACTCTCCACTACTTTCTTCGAAACCTGGGATTTTCTTCATCACCTCCTTTCTCAAACTCTCCACTGCTTTCCTCGAAGCCTGGGATTTTCTCATCTTCTTCACTTTCTTGGTCAACTGCTCAATAGCACCCCCGTGAGCTACCAGTGCATCCATGATAGTCTTCTGGTTGTCTAGAATATTCTTTAATATTTCCTCCACTGACGGAGGGACCTGTGGAACTGCTGGAGTAAAGGACTGCGCTGCAACAGTACTGGATATGTCAGACAGCTTAGAAGTGGCCATCTACATCCAGTTGTTGAGGCTCGCCAAAGTCTGGTAGACACGCAACGCAGTGAGAGGATAGGTGGATGAGGCTGGCACTCTAACTAAACCTGATGGCTTGGAGGATGAAGGCAGTGGCATGGTGGATGTCCCGGTGGAAGGCCCGGCTGTTCTGGAAGGCATGGGAGTTTTTGATGGCTCAACATCAGCCTCTGAACCCACCATCGGTGGCTCGTCAGACTGAACAACGGTGGTAGTAACCTTACCCTTGAACTTTGGGTTGTCCGCACCCTACAAGTGGTACCATGAGAAAGGCTTCTTGGCTTTTACTTTTGTGTCATATGGCCTTGGCTCCACCTTGTCATCATTGAAATACTTAGTGCGCGTGTTTGTATAGGGTAGGACTTTTCACTTTTCCAGACCGCCAATGTGATGTTGGTAGACATGATGGCACCCACATTAATTAGGTACCCCGTCATAATAGATGCCACCAAAACTGCCCGGGGAAGTGGAAGGTTGTTCTCATTCAGACTCGGATCAATCCGGCTATACACAAAAGGTTTTCCACCCTTTAGCTTCAAAGTTGAGGGTGGCCCGGATGATAGAAACTCCAACTGTAATCCAAGGTGGTGGTGGTCCTCGAGCAGCCAAAATTCAGCTAGCCAAGGGCGAGCTGCTTCACCCAGAGCCAACTTCTCTAGGTACTGGACTGCCTCTACTTCTTCGAATCCCACATAAGTGTTCAAAGCACAGGCGTCGAAGCGGAATTTCAGATTTCTCACTTTTGTCACTTTGGTCCCCTTCTTGATGTGAGCTACATTGGCGTAGAACTCCCTAACCAAGTGCTAATTTGCATCTAAGACAATGCGGATGAAGAACTTCCACCCATTTCTCTCTCGAAACTTCCTAAGGACATTTGGATTGTGAATATCAAAATCCTTCATCAAGAATTTTCGATCAAGTTTGAGCAGCCTAAAGGGCAACAATTCCCGGAATATGTTAAATGCTGTCAAGCTGAAGAATGTATCTTCCCAAATTTCTTTCTTCTTTGACCTCTCAAGGCCACCCACTTGAGTGTCCCCCCACCATAACATCATCCGGGACATCATCATGATCGACATCAATAGCCACTGGTACCGGAGGAGTAGGTGAAGAGGAGGGCTCGGAACCCTGGCTTCCTGCATCAGAACCCTCAGAAGAGCTAGATGTAGGTTCATTGTGCAATTGGTAATGCCCAGTGGGTTGGGATGGTTGAGACTGGGCCTCAGACTGGACCTCCATTGACTGACCCTCGGAGGCTTCCCATGATGGGGAATAAGAACTGGATTCTGAGGGCTCTGTGGCCCTTCCCCTCCCTGTGGTCGGCTTCTTAGAAATAGGCTTTGACTGCACTCCCAAAGGGTGAGTGCCTTTTCCTCTGCCTCAGAGGATTCACCTCTCCCTTTCGATGTTTCACCTCAACCACATGATCTAACCATTGTCAGTAATGAATGATGCAAGTGAGAAGCTAACTTGATGAAATGAGTGTGATTTGGGAACTATTTTTGTGATGCAAAGTGTTTTCTTAGGGCTTGGAAATTCGGAGGGTGTAAAGTGTAAAAGTGATGAAAAACCCTATTTATACTTTGACCAAGTCGGTCAAACAGTTTCCTGAGTGTGGTCCACACTCTTTACCTGTTGTTGAACTTAGCTTCTGCAGTCCGCAAAAAAATGAATGCGGCTGCATACTCTTGTGCGGTCCGCTTAATTTTGTGCGCGGCCACATTTTGGTCACTTTCCTGCAAATCCAAACTTCAGAGAGTTGGTGTTTTTGGGTTTCCAGTTGTGCGGCCGCACAAAGAATTATGCGGCTGCAGACCCTTCTCTGCGGTTGCAGACATTTTTGTGCGATCCGCACAATTTTGATGCGGGCCACATAATCTCAACACTTGGCCAATTTTTCCAGATTGTCGCTGCAATGCACACTCATTAATACAATTCAATTCAAAACCAGTTAGCTCAATACAAAACCTATTTAAAAAGGCTGAAAATAAACAGAATGAAAAGAAACATGCGTTGCCTCCCAAGAAGCACCTGAGTTAACGTCGTGGCACGACGCAGGTTACCATCAATCACTTGAAATAAGGCAACGCCACAACGTGGCCATCATCAACCTTCCCAAGATAATGTTTTACCCGGTGACCATTGACTCTAAACACTTCATCATTTTTGTTCTTCAAGTCTAATGCACCAAAGGGTGTCACATGCACAGCTTCAAATGGGCCACTCCACTTGGACTTCAATTTTCCCGGAAACATCCACAACCGAGAATTGAACAATAGCACAAGATCTCCTTCTTTGAACTCCTTGTTCCGGATGTACTTGTCATGAAGATACTTCATCTTGTCCTTGTCCAAGGACGAACTTGAATATGCATGGACCGGAATTTATCAATATTATTGAATTGTGCTACCCTTAAGTTGGAGGCGACATCCCATTCAAGATTAAGCTTCTTCAATGGCCACATAGACTTGTGCTCAAGTTCCATCTGTAGGTGACAAGCTTTCCCGAACACTAATTGATACGGAGACATACAAATCAGTGTTTTGTAAGACGTCCTATAAGCCCAAAAAGCATCATCAAGTTTCTTCGACCAATCTGCCCGGTTGGCATTCACAATCTTTGACAAAATACTCTTGATCTCCCGGTTGGAGACTTCAACTTGTCCACTTGCTTGAGGATGATAGGGGGTCTACACTTTGTGATTGACACCATACTTTGTGAGTAAAGTATCAAAATCTTTGTTGTAAAAATGCAATTCCCCATCACTAATAATGTCCCTTAGTACCAAACCTTGTGAAGATGTTCTTTTTCAAAAATGCCACCACACTTCGAGCTTCATTGTTGGGCAAAGCCTCGGCTTCAACCCACTTTGGCACATAATCCATAGATACCAATATATAAGTGTTCCCTTAAGAGCTCACGAACGGACCCATGAAATCAATGCCCTACACATCAAAAATATCAATCTCCAAGATGGTGGTGAGGGGCATCTCATTTTTCATAGAAATCCCACCGGCCCTTTGACATTCATCACAATGCTTGACGAGATCGCTAGCGTCCTTGTAAAGAGTAGGCTAATAGAATCCACAACTCAACATTTTTTTAGCCGTTCTAGCTTCACCATGGTGACCACCATATGGAGAAGAGTGGAAGGCCTCAAGAATATCCAGTTGTTCTTCCTCCGGTAAACAATGTCGAATCACACCATCGGCACAAATCTGGAAGAGATAAGGCTCGTCCCAATAATAGTCAAGGCAATCCCGTTTGAGCTTCTTCTTTTGGTTTGAAGAGCACTCATTTGGTATAATGCCACTCAAAAGATAATTGGCTAAGTCGGCGAACCATGGCATCCCAGTCATAGAAATGGCTAGGAGTTGTTTGTCGGGAAATGAGTCATTTATCTCAAGGACATCATGTGGCCTCCCCTCCTCCTCCAAACGAGACAAGTGGTCCACCACTTGGTTTTCACTACCCTTGCGGTCTTGAATCTCTATATCAAAATCTTGCAAAAGAAGCACCCATCGCATTAGTATTTCTTTAGAATCTTTCTTCCTCATCAAATATCGAAGTGCCGCATGGTCGGTGTGAACAATAACCTTTGTACCCATCAAGTACGGACGGAACTTCTCCATAGCAAAGACAATAGCAAGGATCTATTTTTCGGTCACTATGTAGTTGAATTGGACATCATTCATGGTCTTTCTAGCATAGTAGACCGGATGGAAGATTTTGTTGATACTTTGCCCCAATACAACTCCAACCGCCAAATCACTTGCATCACACATGAGCTCAAAAGGTAAGCTCCAATTCGGTGCGATGATAATAGGAGTAGTAGTCAACTTGAACTTGAGCAATTTGAAAGCCTTCATACAATTTTCATTGAAATGGAACTTGGAATCCTTCTCCAAAAGTTTACACAATGGGTTTACCACCTTAGAAAAGTCCTTGATGAATCGGCGATAGAACCTCTCATGACCCAAAAAGCTCCTCACTCCCTTCATGGATGTAGGGGAGGGAGTTTGGAGATCACTTCAATTTGGCCTTGTCGACCTCAATACCATGCTTTGAAATTTATGGTTGAGGACTATGCCTTCCTCGAACATGAAGTGACACTTTTCCCAATTCAAGACCTAGTTTGTTTACTCACATATTTCCAATACCTTGTCCAAATAATCCAAGCACTCATCAAAAGAATTCCCCACCACGGAAAATCATCCATGAAGACCTCCAGATAATCCTCCACATGTCGGTGAAGATGTCAATCATACACCATTGAAAATTTGTCGGTGCATTGCGTAACCCAAATGGCATCTGCAAGAATGCAAAAGTACCAGAGGGACGAGTGAAAGTAGTCTTCTCTTGGTCCTCGGGTGAAATAAGAATCTAATTGTAGCTGGAGTATCCATCAAGGAAGCAATAAAAAGTACGCTCGGCCAAACTATCTAGCATTTGATCAAGAAATGAAAGTGGAAAATGATCTTTCCGAGTGACTTTGTTGAGCTTCCTATAGTCCATGCACACTCTCCACCCAATGATAGTTCTTGTAGGGATCAATTCGTTCTCGTTATTTGTTACCACAGTCATTCCCTATTTCTTTAGGACACGTTGCACCTGAGAGTTCCACGAGCTATCGAAAATGGGGTACACAACCCCGGCACCGAACCATTTTATGATATCCTTCTTCACCACCTCTTGCATTGCTTCATTTAATCTTCTTTGATGTTCAATGGAGGGTTTGGCATCCTTCACCAAAATAATCTTGTGCATGCAAAAGGCAGGGATTATACCCCGAATATCCGTCAATGTCCATCCTATAGCTTTCTTCCTCTTTTGTAGCACCGCCAAAGTAGGTCTACATGCACTTTAGTCAAGCAAGAGGAAATAATTACTAGTAAAGTAGAACATGGGAAAACAAACTCATACCTGAGATGTGAAGGCAAAGTCTTTAACTCCAAAGTGGGAGGCTCCTCGATTGACAGCTTTGTTGGAGGTGTTTTCTGGTTCTCAAGATCTAACGACAATTTTCGGGGTTCATAAGTATACGACCCCATTCCTTGTAGTGCATTTACACATTTCAAAAGCCTTCTTTCTCATCATCATAATGATTAAGCAACACAGCTTCCAAGGTATCATTAACATTCATCACAACACTAGCATCATCAGCAATCACTTCGGTCACTAAATTCACAAACGAACAAACTTCATTGCTATTTGGTTGCATCATCGATTTGCACACATGGAAAACTAACTTTTCATCATCCACCTAGAAACTGAGATCACCAGCTTCCAGATCAACTATAGACGTCCCCGTAGCAAGGAAAGGTCTACCCAAGATAATAGGCACCTCATAGTCAACCTCACAGTCAAGAATCACAAAGTCCGTCGGAAGGATGAACTTAGCAACACGAACTAATACATCATCAATATTGCCCAATGGTCTCATAGTCCGATCTGCCATTTGCAACCTCATAGATGTGGGTCTTTATTGCCCAATTCTCAATGTTTTGAACACAGAGTAGGGTATCAAGTTGATACTTGCTCCAAAATCACATAGAGCTTTGGCAAAGTCGGCGCTCCCAATAGTGCAAGGGACTGTGAACGCACCGTGATCTTCCAATTTCGGAGCCATTGAGAGCACAATAGCACTCACTTGATGTGTCATCTTGATAGTCTCACAATTCATTAATCTTTTCTTTGTCACCAAATCATTCATGAACTTTGCATAACCCGGCATTTGTTCCAACGCCTCAACCAATGGTACATTAATGGATAAACTCTTCATCATGTTAATAAGCTTCTTGAATTGGTTCTCACTATTTTGCTTTGCTATCCTTTGAGGGTATAGAGGAGGAGGACTTGGCATTGGTGCTTTGTCATTTGGCACTACCGGTTCCGGTATGTCAATCACGTGCTCCTAGACGGGTTCACTTATTCTTGTGTCTCCCCCACATTCTCATCAATATCAATTCTCACTTCTTCATTATCTTAAACAACATTGCTTGGCATTTCATCTTCTTGAATCACCACATCATTATCCACAACACTTCTTTGGTTTGAGGTAGTTGCCTCTCCACTTTTTCCACTATGTGTGGTTATGGACATGGCATGCCCCGTATTGTTCCTACCCTTCGGGTTCACCACCGTAACACTAGGTAGTGCCCCCTTATGACGAGTGTTCAAAGCTTGCAAGATTTTTCCAAGTTGAACCTCCAAATTGCGGATTGAAGTGTTGTGGGAGGCTAATTGAGCATCGGAGTTGTCATTTTTCTCCATCATTTGTTTGAACATATTTTCAATATGTCCCATCTCATTATTGGAAGATCTAGAAGAATGGGAAGGATGAGGAGGCGGGTTTCTTGGTTGTTGATACATCGGGGGACTTTGAAAGCCCGACCCCCGTTTCCCTTGGTTATTATTGTTCCACCCCCCTTAGTTGTTGCCTCCCCAATTGCTTTGGTTGTTTCCACCCCAATTTCCTTAGTTACCTTGATTATTCTAATTTCCTTGGTTGTTGTTATTCCCCCAATTACCTTGATTGTTGTTACCACAACTCCAATTACCTTGGTGGCCTTGACTGTTCCAATTTCCTTGATTTACTTGTGATCTCCATTGTTGTTGATTTTTTCCTTGAGCATGATTTATTTGGCCTTGATAATTGTTGACATATTGCACTTCTTCTTCTTTCTCATGTACGAATCACCTTGGTCATACCCACTATCATCTTGCACAATTTATTTCGGTCGATTTTGCACTTGTTGACCTTTTTGCTGACACTTGTTCATCATCATATTCACTCCTTCCATCACATTCACTTGCTTCGGCCCTTGAACTCATTGAAGCTGAGATTTGGCCAATTGATTCATTGTGGTTGTCAACTCGGCAATTTCTTGCCCATGATCATGTAGTTCCTTGTGTAGGTGAATGACATTTAAGGTCACCTTGAGGAACATTATCTCTACTTTTCCATGTCGATGAGGTATCCACCATTTCATCCAATATTTCACATGTTTCGGCATATGGCATGGTCATGAAGTTCCCACCAGCAAGTTGATTTACCACAAATTGATTTGTTGTGTTGATCCCCTTGTAGAAGGTTTGTTGGATCATGGCTTATGTCATATCATTATTCGGGAACCCTTTAACCATGGTACGATATCTTTCCCAAATATCGTGCAATGGCTCATTAGATTCTTGCTTGAACGCAAGAATCTCATCCCGCAGTGTAGCCATATGCCCTGGAGAGAAGAATTTGGCAATGAATTTTTCTGCCAACTCATCCCATGTATGGATGGAATGATTGGCCAGTCTCTCTAACCAGTCCGATGCATTTCCCCCTAGAGAAAAAGGAAATAGCCTCAACCGCAGCGCATCCTCGGAAACATTGGTTTGCTTTCTTCCCCAATAGGCATCCACGAACCCTTTGAGATGCTTGTAAGCATTTTTATTCGAAGCCCTGATGAAGAATCTTCGTTGCTCAAGGAGTGTAAGCCTCACATTGGTGATTTGAAAATTTCCCGCCCTAATGCAGGGTGGGACTATGGCGCTGGCATAACCTTTGTTCCGCGACACCTAGTGTGCAGCCACTCTTGGTGGATGTGGGGGATGAACCTCATCATCTTGATCGTAGTCCACTTCCTACCCCAATGGCAAATTCCTGAGGGGCTCATTGTTGAGAGCTATTTTTGTACCTATAATCAATTCAAAAACAAAAACAATTTGTTTAGCTCCCCGGCAATGGTACAAAAAATTTGATGTCGCCCAAACTCACACCACAAATATAGGTTGTAAGGCGGTCAAAGCAATAATAAAAACCCAACGCAAGTCGGGGTCAAATCCACAGGGAGTAAGGTGTGAGATTAGGTATATTCCTAGTGTGAATGTACGACGTGCCCTAGATTACACTTCCACATATTTTTTTGTTGTTTCTACTTCTAATTTTACTCTATTGATAGAAATTGTAAAGCTAAGAGACAATGTTTTTGGTTTTTGGTTGTTTTTCAAGTGATAAAAGATCTAAGGTTGCAACTTCTGCCTAGTTGGTCACCTAACAGATTTAGAGCTTTAGGGCATGTTTGGTTGATCGGGATATGATATAACAATCACACGCAATTACTCACTCTATACCTCTCAGTAGTTTGAATGATTTTGCTCAATTTGGCTTTGTCAAGTCCAAATGGTTATTTCATGAAACAAGTGATAAATGCTCTAGTCGGGTCTTACTATCGCTAGGTTCGACCCTTTAATTGGGGCTATCAACTTCTTGAGTTCACCCCAATTCCTAGTTAGCCAAGTTTGCCAAGACTTAGACTCACTTTCTCAAGTAGAGACTAAGTCAATTTGGCATGAATCAATGTTTGTAACCATTAATTCTAGAATTCAAGCAACAACAAGGCTAAATATCATATACCCAATCATAAATAATCCCTAAATCAATAACCCATTAAGTAACCATTCTAGGGTTGGGTCACAACCCTAGCTAAGGATTTAGCTTCTCATGGAAAATGAACAAATTGAAGAAGAAACTAAGATAGAAGTTATAATACTTGATTAAGGAAAAAAAATATAATGTTTAAAAGCTAAACTAGTACAAAGTTACTCAATACAGTAAATAAAAACGGCTCATGTACTCCCAACTTACAATACTTAACCTAAAAATGACAAAAAGTTCAATTTATACCCAGTTGAAAATATCTGACAAAAATACCCCTACGGAGGATGCGCGGCGGCATAATTCTATGTGTCGTCCGCACTTTGAGATTGACTGGTCAACTGGGCTTTCTGCGGTGGCATAAAACTAGGATGACCGCACTTCCTCTAATTGTACGGACCACACATTTCTAAGTGCGGTCTCACACTTGAACTTGGGCTGGGGCAGGACCTCCTTCTGCGGACCGAACATTTATGAGTGTGGCCGCACAATAATTGTGATGACCCAAAGGTCATCCCGTGTAATTTTAGATAAATCTGTGTTTTGAGGCCGTGAAAAACTCCTTATATCTCAGCTCGATTTGCATACCCAACTCGGGCGTATAGCCGGGAAGCCGTAATGTGAAAAACTGATAAAAATGATATTTTTGTGTTGAAATTTGAATAAAGTTGGCTTTGATCAACATTTTTTGTAAACGGACCCGGTCCATGATTTGACGGTCCCGGAGGGTCCGTAGGAAAATGTTGGACTTGGGCGTATGCTCGGAATCGAATTCCGAGGTCCCGAGTCCGAGAAATGAATTTTTGAAGAAAATTATTTTCTGAAAAATATAAAGGTTTTTGAAAATGAGATTTGATGTGAAACCTGTGAAACCGGGCACGTATTATGGTTCCGGAGCTTGAAACAGGTTCAATATGTTCTATATGTGTTATCTGTGAAATTTGGTAAGAAACGGACTTAGTTTGACGTGATTCGGATCGAAAATGGAAAATTAAGAAGTTTTGGAAGCTTAAAGGAATTTCATTGATTTTGAGGTTTAATTCGATGTTTATGTTGTTATTTTGGTGTTTTTATTACACTAATAAGTCCGTAAGATCTTTTTGAGGTTGTGTGCATATTCGGTTTGGAGCCCTGAGGGCTCGGGTGAGTTTTGGATAGGTGTCGGGGTGATTTTTAGGCTTAAAAATCTGGTGTTGCGTAGTTTTCTGGTGTCTGGTGTAATGTACTATGTGATCGCATAAGGTCCCCCACGATCGCATAGCACAGGCTGGGAGGGGGGCTGGTCTTGCTCTACGCGAACGCAAGGAGTTGGGTGCGAACACGGAGCTTTAACGTCCTTGCTTTACGCGAACGCACCCCATTTAGTCGCGATCGCATAGGCTTAGTGAGGGACTGGGGCTGGGTAGCTAATTACACAGTGCAAACGCGACCCCTTAGTCGCGATCAAGGAGGGTAGTGTCCAGTGTGTTGTGCGATCGCAGTAGCCCTGTCGCGATCGCGTAAGCCATTTTCACCCAGCTATTGCTTTTGGTCAAAAACAGAACCCATTACGGGATTAGACCCAAATTTCATAATTTCTTCTTCTCCACTTCATCTTGGGTGATTTTTGCAAGAAAACATTACCACAACTTCATAGGTATGTAAGCCTAGACTCATTTCCTTCTATATTTATCAACACCCTTTAGATTTTTAGGCCTAAAACATGAGTTTAAGGGTAGAAAATTAGGGATTTGGGTAGAGTTAGGGCTTTTTGATTATTTGGGAATTTGACCTCGTTTTGGGGTTGGATTTCAAAATAAATTACATATTCAGGCTCGTGGGGGAATAGGTGATCGGGTTTTGGTCTGAACCTCGTGTTTGGATCAAGCGGGCCCGGGGTCGATTTTTGAATTTTGGGAAGAATGTTGGGAATTCTATAATTAAGCTTAGGAATTGAATTGTTTAGCATTTATTGATATTATTGAGTCGATTATGTATAGATAAATTGTTTTGGAGTCGGGTTCGAAAGGAAAAGTGGTGCTAGAGGCTTTATTTGGATTCTTGGAGTCGAGGTAAGTGTTTGGCCTAACCTTAGCTTGAGGGAATAGGTGTTGAGTCCTAACTGCTACGTGTTTATTCCATGTTCAATGTATAGGTGAGGTGACGAGTACCTATATGTTGTTGTCAAGCATGACCGTGAGTTGGAAATTTGCAATTATATGATATTTATTGGCTTTTACTATGTTTATGGGTTTAATATCAATTTGATAGCTATTCATTTGGTGGAAATTCTTGGTTATGAGTATTGTTGAGTAGTTGATCAGTTGGGGAACTTTATGTTGGATTATATACTTGGGTAGGATTGGTTATAGTTGTGTCCCTTGCCGGGACGGTATTATTCTTGTTGATTATTCCGTGCATTTAAGGTTTCTTACTGTTGATTTCATGCCAACTGTTGTTTCATTTATTTATTGCACGAGGGGACATTCCGTGCCGAGTGTTTATTCATTTTATTGCACGAGGGGACATTCCGTGCCGAGTGTTTATTTATTTATTGCACGAGGGGACATTCCGTGCCGAGTGTTTGTGAGGTTATGCACGAGGGGACATTCTGTGCCGAGTCTTTATTTATTTATTTATAGCACGAGGGGACATACCGTGCCGTTTCTGTTTATTTAGTTGTTCAAAGTTGTTAATTCTTGCTGTTATTTATACATTTCAGTTGTTATCGTATTCTGTCATTTTAGTGAATTGTTGCCCCGTTTTCCCCAGCATGTTAGCTCCATTTTTGTGCTTATCTGTTATTTCTTTTCATTACTTCTTATTTACATTATTGTACTGTACATGTATTCGTTATTTGTCGTGTACTAGCCTCGTCACTACTTCGCCGAGGCTAGGCTCGGCACTTACTCAGTACATAGGGTCGGTTGTACTGATGCTACACCTGCACTTCTTTATGTTATGCAGATTATGGAGCCGGATTCAGTGGGCATTGATCGAGGGAGTATCCTTCAGTCCACCAAGCGACACTGAGGTAGTCCTGCAAGCGTCCGCTAGACTTGGCGTCACCTCCTATCTCTCTTCTTTTCCTGTCTTTATGTTTTTCCGAGACAGTACCACTTGTTCCTTCAGACCTTTATCTGTAGTGAAATTGTGACACCAGATTTTTGGGAGTTGTTATTAAGGATTTTTTTTGTAATACTGTTTAATTAAGCTGCTACATTTGCACTTCTTCCGCATTCTTATTTCTATTTGTTCTTGTATATCGCTTTTTAAATGCTAAATAACAAAGGAATAAATTAGAATAACCAGCAACGTTGGCTTGTCTAG
The DNA here is from genome assembly GCA_005239505.1 of Nicotiana paniculata. Classification (NCBI taxonomy): domain Eukaryota; kingdom Viridiplantae; phylum Streptophyta; class Magnoliopsida; order Solanales; family Solanaceae; genus Nicotiana; species Nicotiana paniculata. Next base: position 27,948 of record MDKI01283281.1, read on the forward strand.
CGGATTCAGCGTTAGACGCCATCACGGCCTGAAGGTGGGATTTCGGTTCGTGACAATAATAGTGCGGTCCGCACATTGTCAAGCTTCCCAAAAACATGGTCTCTGAATCTCCTCTTCTGCGGCCGCACAATAATTATGCGGTCCGCATTCTCTGAAGGAATTCCATCAATGCATCCTCAGAGTTTGCGGATTGTGCGGTCCGTACTATACCCCTTTTTGTCTTGTTTTGGTCCTTGTCCAATTTTACTCCTTTTTTAGTTGATTTTTACTTCTTTGGCTCGTTTCCTAATATCCCTGCAAGAAGGCACATTTCATTAGTTCTCGGGAATACCTTTAAAAAATTTTGAGCTAAAACGCAATTAAAAGAGGGCAAATAAGCAGTCAAAATTCCTACTTATCAATATTCGGCCCGCAAAATAGACCGCAAAATGATCCCCAAAAACTGGGTTGGCCTGGACAAGTCTACGGCTAGGTTTGCGGTCCGCAGATTAGTTATGCGGCCGCAAAATGGACCGCAGAATCACCCTCTGAATTCTTCATGCTAAATCTACGATGGAAATACGGACCGCAAAACAGGTATGCATCGCATACTGGACTGCAAAACAACATTCAAAATTCAACTATTTTTCTGCTCAACTCCGCGATGATTATGCGGCTCGCAGAGTGGTTATGCAGTTGTGAAATTGACCGCATTGCCTTTTTCTGCCAAAAAACATTTCCAACTCCTCAGTGTATTCTTCAACCCAAAAAGTCTGCACCGCGTACATCCGAACACATTAGGAGACGGGAACCAACCTCAAAGCCTACAAGGGCCTGATTGATGATTATCTTGCAAGTAAGGCACTGGGACGTCACCAATTAAGGTTGGGGAGAATGTAATGGGCGGCTTTCTAGCCATGCCTCATGACCTCTTGGACGCGCCCCACGGCGTCCTGGCAAGCCTCCCAACTTCTAGCGCTATAGACGGCCCTATGGTCTTGGCCGCGCTAAGTGACAAGCACGTTTGTGCCTATATTACCCCATCGATAGCCCTCGCAAGCGTCCAGTCGCAGGCAGATGCCAACAACACTACGCGCGGGGACTCTGATGCTAAAGGCAAGCTAGGTTGTCACCAACAGACCTACTTCTACCTTGTAGGAATCTAAGTCTTTTCTATTGTAAATAAAAATTAGTTTTACTTTCTGTATTTTCTTTATGTCTTTCTAGCTTAGTTATGTCAAGTCTGGTAACTTTAATTTAGTTTTTTAAAAATTGTTAGACGGGATCAAGTAATCAAACTTTCAAGCAAGCAAACAATTCTCTTTATTGGTGTTTCTCCTCCTTAACACTGTGTTGCCTTTCTGTAATAGCTTTCATTAATGCAATTAAGCTTTCTTTCATTCTCATTCTCTTTTTTGTTCTCTCAATTGCTCTTGATATTGATTTTCCTGTATGGCACTGACAATCTCGTTTAGCATACAGAGTAACCCTAGTTGATAGATAATAACCGCAAGAACATTGATTTTTTAGTCATATGTCGCCTTTTCAAGAAATCTCGGGAAGGCACAGCGTAACAGTATACATGTGCATGCCGTTATATGTGGCTAGAACAAGGAGCAACTATATATAGCGGCAAGGAGTAGTAAAGAGGACTGGATATGGGTTATTTTACATGTTGAGTTTGTCTAAGTAAATGATTCGGATATTTGAAATGCATTAATAACCCTCCACGTGTCCATTTAATTAGTGGATTTGAATCTCTTCACGACAGAAGGATAAAGTTATTCAAATAGGCAATTTACAATCGAATACTCAAATGAGCTTATATTTAAACATTATCTCATAATAAAAGGGTAATTAAATATTATCCTTTTCCGATTAAAGTATGTAGTAGTAAACGTAACATTTCAAAACTCAAAAGGAAAAATGATGGTTTACTTACTAAAAAGTAGCTCGAAAGAGTATCATGTATAGACAAGATAGAGTGGTACTTATTGACCAAAAAGCATAAATTTTTTGGCTAAACTATTATATTTATGTAATAACGAGTTAAATTTAATTAATGATAATAACTCTAGATGCAAATTTTGAAAATATGTGTGAGATGGGACAGATCCAGTGAAGTGTTAACAATGATAAGCACAAAATGTTCATAAAATATGAGCAATAATGAAGGTGTAACTAGTAATAAATGACATTTAAGTAAATAAGAGGAATGATTCACTCAATAAAGAATGGATTGGACGAATATTCCTCCAGACAATGATGAATGACAGATAAATCCAAAATTTGTTCGAACTATCCTTGGATCTCGTGAAAAAATGTGAAATAATATGGGAAAGAATCTTGATAAAAAAGTAATCTTTATATATTTACAAGGGAGAGAGAATGAGAGAGAGAAAATCTTTGTGTAAAGTATGCTCTTATCACACTGAATATCACATGCCCTCCTTCCTTTTCTTTTTTCCTTATATATTCGACACATATCCCTAGCAAACATAAATAGTACAAGTGTAGACAATATTCACTAGAATATTCTCCTTAATATTCTGTTTCAAATATTAGCCGTTATTGCTCTGTCAGCGGTGCTCGACCTCGATCATTGTTGACATCTCAACCACAAATTTCGCTACTTCCTGACCGACCTCGGTTGACTCTTTCCTTAATGTTATATTACCCTAAATATTTTAGGGCGAATTTTGGCCTATACAGTACTAACGAAAGGAGTGGTTTAAAAAAGGAAGAAGACAAATTAAGGTAAAGGGGGAGTTAAAAATTAAAATAGAATAAATTGCGATCGAATGAAATTACCAAATAATAGTACGTGCAAAATGAAAAGAAAAATAGCATAAAAAATATTCCACCACAAATAGACGCTCACATAAAAAGTAATCTTTTTATTGTTAAATAGAAATAGATTTAACTATACAACACAATATATTTTAAGTAACATTATTAAAATATCTTGTTTAAAATAGCAGTAAAATAAAATACAGTACAATATGAACACCCAACCTAAACAGTCTGTAGATGCCATTTTGATCCATCTCATCCCAAATTTCCAGAAGTATTTCCCATGCCCATCCTCAGCAGCCCTAAAAGCAATTATCACCACATCCACTGCGTACATATAAGGAAATTTACAGTTTAGCAATGTTTGAGGAATAAAATAGAAAAAGAAGAAAGAAAAATTAATGAAATCAGTAAATTAAGGGTCTCTTAGAACCATACTAATGACTTCTCATATTTGGAATTGGTGAAGGATTGGCATTGCTCCATGTCACCCTGTTACTGCGACCTCGGACTAAATCATTCCTATCTTCTTCTGGCAATAAATATTGTTGAAGATATAATTAAATAAATAAAAATAATTTTCTTTTAAAGATGAGTTGATCGCACACTTTAACTGACATTTACCTTCGGATTCGACAGTGGACAACCCCAATATCCTGGCTTGGCTTTGTAGACACCACTCATCCATTGATAACATGAGAATTATTACAAGAAGACAATAGAAAACAACAACCTTCTTCATTTCTGGATATTGCAAATTTAACGTGTCACAATAATTTTTGTTTCAAGCATGGAGAAATGAATGTTTTTGTGACATGTTAATTTGTAGTTGTAATGAAGAAACTCATCCCATTTTATTGTGCGTTGCAGTAATTTTTTCTTCTAACACACTTGGATCTAGAGTCAATACAACGAATGTATGAGTGGAGAACTTCGGTCAAAAAAGCTAAGAAGAAAACCCAAAATCTGGTAATTTCCCAATTGTTAGAAAATAACATAAGAAAGAAAGAGATGAAGCGAGAATAAATTTATTGTCCTTGAAGAGGCACTGTCTATTTTTTTTATTTTTTTTAATAACTTAATTGTATATATACTTTTGTACCTTTATTGTGTATTAAACTAAAACTCAATTACATATTCAAGGACACTTGGTAAACTTCACCTATTCTAACGATTATTAAATGTAAATAATTTAGGCGGTAGGTTAAAAATATTCGTGCATGTTAAGAAACTAAGTTCAAAGCAATAACATAAAACAAGAAAATAGATAAAAGATGTAGAGAGCAAGAGAAGAGAGATTATTATTTCTTCTATGTATTCAAGTGTGTACAGTGTGATGCCCAAACCCTCTATTTATAGGATGATATAGGTAATACAAAGGGATGTCATGAACATGGTATTAACTATTGAGATCATGGGGAAGATCATGGAGGAGGTTATGGAGGTGTGGGAGTTACAACCATGGGGAAGATCATGGAGGGGATAATGGAGAAGAGTAGTAGGAGTAACTTCTTTAGGAGTTATAGACATCCACTATACAATATTATATTTCATAACACTCCCCTTGGATGCCTATAGATAATGTGCCTCATTAAAACCTTACTAAGAAAACACACTGTGGAAAAAAATCTTAGTGAAGGAAAAAGAGTACACATATCTTGTAATACGCATTATTTGCTGCCTCATTAAAAACCTTGCAAGAAAAATCCAGTGGGATAAAATCTTATCAAAGGGAAAAAGAGTACAGCGCGTATTTGTCTCCCCCTGGAAAAAAAAACCAATATGTTTCTCCGAGATGACGTGTTCCGATCTTGTATACCAACTTCTCAAATGTTGAGGTTGCTCATGCTTCAGGGAACAGAACATCAAATTATCAAGCGAACAAATTTGTCTAACATCTATTTAACCGCTCATTGAAAATTGTGTCTGATAAAGAACTTTGTGAAACATATGCTTTGTTTTGTCTCCTTTAATATATCTTTCTTCCAATTGAGATAAGCAAATATCATCACCTTCACTATTATTGGAATCTTCTCTTCAAGGAAAAGTCACATATTTGTTGTGTGTTGAGTCACTTGCTTTTTCAGTTGATAGTATATTGACCTGACTTGAATAAGTATCAACAATTGACTGCCTTGTGAAATAATAATATGGCAGTACTCACACATACAAATAGATTGTTTGAAGAACGGACTTCAGAAAATGTCTACATTTGCATAAACAACAAACATTGACATTTGTTAGAATAAACAAATCTATATCAAGGATTCCTTTTGCAATATAGTACTACTAATATTCCAGTATCTTAAACTATAACTCGCTAGCATATTTTTATACTCATGGTTCTAGCAAGATACACATTGCACCAATTGCAATAGACACAAAAATAAATCATATACGCCATGGTTGCTCTAATCCACATAAGGATTTGCTGAAGCTTTATAAATGAATTTCTCGGGAACCTTAATATGCTTTAGAACAATTTAAATCCTTCAATGATTTTTATATACGCATATCAAATTTATCGAGTATTTCCAGACTAAAATCTGAAAGCAACTGTATCCACCACAAGGGAACATGTTTCCATATAATCAATGCCATGACATTTACGTAAAATCTTGTGTCACCCCACTGGCTTTATACTTTCCGGAAAACTTCATGTTTTACAAGTGAAGTTAATCCTGATTGCGTATTTTTGATTTGATTGACCAATCATTTATTTGTCCAAATTCCATGACAGATTTGAGCTCAAGATCCTCGTCAATATTAATAATATTGAGCGCTATATTATATCTCAACAATATCATCAATGATCATTTTACATCAATTCCATCATCACACAATAATGACATAACTTATCGAGATCTCATTATTTTCAGGTACCTGAGCCTCTTCCATGAGATCTTATAAAGTTTTATGTCATGGTGCTCTTACATAGAACTTACCTCCTTAGTATGACCATCCTTATCATTTGCTCCACTCCTTCTTAAAGGAGTTTTATCTTTGAAGCCGATTAGTCTATTACGCTTCATGCGTTCCATAGACTATGTCCGTCATGGACTTTATTCTATTTGGAACATTAGCAGCTGAAATATAACATTTCGCTTTGGGTCAGAAAATACGCCTGACAATATTTTGCAAATGAATTATCACTTGAACTTCAAGTTCACATTTTCTTGTACGAGGATCTAAGTACACTCATAATAATTCATTCCATGATTACTTTTTTCAGCTACACATTTTCTCCCCCTAATGTTGGGATCACCAACACATTTTCCAACCTTCTTTGAGAACACATCTTTGTGCATTGTGATGTCACAATTAAATCATATAGAACATCTATATTTCTGGATGGAATTTATTTGGTTCCTGACCCTGAATCAATTCTGATAGGGAGAAGTTATCATAACTTGTTGGCTAGATGCATACAAGTGCTCTTGTATATCAAATAATACACATCATACCAAATTTCTATTTGGAATCTTTGTTCTCATAACCAATGGTTTAGCTTAATTGGAGGCATACAATTTCTGCTAAACCAACTTGTATTTAAACCAGCATTACCAAGATAATTATCATATTTATATTATGGAACTATGCTCTAATAATTTGAGCAATCAACCTTGAAAAATCCAAATTGCAAGTTGATAACAAACGCACATGTGACCATACAATAGATGCATCTATTAAAATCATATAATAGTAAGCGATCCACATGGCAGGTGACTGGGCCCATATATATATCACCTTCTATCGTTCCAGAAATTAAGGGATTCAATCCCAACCTTAACTGGTATATCATGAAAATAAGCAGCACAAGAGAATTCTTGAATAACCTTATATTTCTTCAATATATGCCAATGTGAATTCTCAATTAATTTTCGCATCATATTGAACCGGAATGGCCAACCGGTCATGCCAACTAATATTTGTTTCAGTTAACATTTAATTTACTATGGCATGTGATTCCATAATCATGCTTATACATCTGTAGTACAAATGGAAGAAAAGCCGGGTAACCTTTCATATTTACCCGATATGACTATTGTAATATGAAGATATTCAATCTTCCTTTCATTTATAGTCTCAATATGCCAACCGCTTTGGCTAATACATTTGAAACTCAAGAAGTTTCTTTTGAGACTTACTACAATATTAATGTCAAGAATAATTTTATTAATCCGGGTAGTAACAAATTCGCTCTTCCGGAGCTCTTAATTGATTTCGTACTATAAGATCTTTTATCACACCATCCATATGGTAAATATCTCCTTCATGGAGAAAATCATATCATAATAATTGTCACGGTCGAAGTCATCATAAGCAAAATCATTCTTGCTTTAAGTTTGTCTTTAATAACCTTTTATAAGGCATGACATAATATTTTTTTGGCGTACCACAAGTACACGACCAATGACATACTCATGTAACCACATTATAATATTCATTATCTTTATTTCTGTCAAACTTCCCTTAGAGGTGAGTTGTGGTATTTATATAACCATTCATAAGCACATTCTTATGCATATTTTTTCATCACATATATATCTCCACATTCACTTTCAGGAATGAGCGTGCATTTACAATGCTTATCACAAGTCGCATTTTTTCAAAAAATAGACTAAAATCGTCTGAGTGTGCCTCATATTTCCAGACCATATTGATACACAATTCCTTCACCTCTGAAGGATTATTTTGAGAACCCTTACTGTTCTCCTTTTTACATTTACCATAATGATGACTATATTATTTTGGTCTTTGGTACACCTTTTTCATTGGTCAACCACTTGTCTTCATTTAGACTTATTATGCACCGTATAACATTCACTTCAAGAATAGAGAAAAGCAAGTGGGACAAGCTTCATGCTATTTTCATGAAAAATATATTATTTTCATTAGTCATCATTATATAATCAATATGGTGCATTGGGACTCAAACCCAATGCCTTACCCATAAAAAGGCATGTTATGTTATAATGAGCTGAGACTTGAACCAACTCTTATCATCATTGTGCACCACAAATCAAGCCAAATGGCTTATTATTATACAATGGCATAATAAGCCAAGTGGACTAGTCGTTGAGCGTATCATGATATACTACTTTCTATAATCAGTAATTTTTTTTTCCCGAACTTTAATGAAAGTTCACATTGATCTTTTTTACGAACAACTACATGATCAAATATAAAGGGAATAAAACTAACTTAGCAATACAAAATTTATTTTGACCACAACATAAATTTAAATTCTTATTAATTTTATAAGATTAGAAACCTTCTCTATAGTTAACAGTTCCATAATCTTGCTTGCAAAATGTCGGAGCAGTACATATGGGAGATGATGTCAACGCATCGGAATATGCTCTTGTTTGCAACTCGAAAACATAGGTACTCCATATATATACATCTTCACAAATAAAACTAAATTGCTAAGTAACACAAATTAGACCAAGTCTTAAATACTAAAGTAAGTTAATTGTAAAATTCATGAAAACTGAAAAAATGATACTCCCTGTATAATAGAAGAAAAAACATTGATATGGTATACGAGATGCCTAGATTTTCATAGGCTCAACCAAATTGATTCAAGGTTGTTGCTCTCATGGAAGGCTTTCATCTCTTATAGAAAATATAAGAAGAATATAGAAATTTGTGTTGATAACGTGTTAATGAATTAAGCTCAAAGCAATAAAATAAAACAAGAAAATAGATAAAAGATGTAGAGTGCAATAGAAGAGATATTATTATTTCTTCTATGTATTCAAGTATATACAATGTGATGCCCAAACCCTCTATTTATAGGATGATATAGGTAGTACAAAGGGATACCTTGAACATGGTATTAACTATTGAGATCATGGGGGAAGATCATGGAGGAGGTTATGGATATGTGGGAGTTACAACCATAATAGTAAGAAGTAGTGGGGATAATGAAGAAGAGTAGTGAAGTAACTTTTTTAGGAGTTATAGACATCCACCGTACAATATTATATTTCATAACAGTGCCACATTTTTCAATCATTATCGATTTGTGTGACTTTTCCTTCGGACAAACTACTCAACACCAAATCACATGAACCAACCAGGAGCACTCAGGATGGTAGACTTATGAGTTTTGAAGAAAGGCTTTAAAACAAATACACAAAAATGCAAAACATAAAATTTGAACCAACAACCTAAAATACTTTTTTAGTCATCTTTATCACTATAATAAAATAAAATTCTTTGTATATGTATGTATAAAGATCTTTTTTCCTTTTAAATTATCCTAGTTGCGCTATATAATTTTTGAGGTTAGAGGTTCAATTAAATTCTTTTGGACCATGTAACTTCGCCGTGCGCAGTACTAGTCGTGAATAATCTTATTTTATAGGGTTGTTCTTTTTAAAAGTTATTTAGGAAAAATATATAAGATGCACCTTATACTTGTGCGAAAAAATCAGTTTCATTCCTAAGCTGATGTGGCAGTGAAAATAATTCTGCACTCCTAAATGTGCGTGGATCGTGAAAAAAATATCAAAAGTGGATTAAATTATACACATGTTATTTTCTAATGGATGTTATGGTATTAATAGCCCGTTTGGACAAGCTACAAAAATTAGCCTATTTTGAGAAGTGTTTTTCTCAAAAGTACTTTGGTGAAAAGCAGTTTGTGTTTGGCTAATTAATTTGAAAAACACTTCTGAGCACCAATTAGTGTTTGGCCAAGCTTTAAAAAACTGCCTCTAAGTGCATTTTTCTCAAAAGTGCTTTTGGAGAGAAGCTTTTTTATGCTTCTCCAAAATTGCTTCAAAAGCACTTTTTTTTCTTTCAAAAGCTTGGCCAAACATGCTATAATTCTCATAATTAATTCTTGGCGGGTGATCTCACCCAAACTCACACCACAAATATAGGTTGTGAGGCGGTCGAAGCAATAATAAAAACCCAACGCAACTCGGGGTTGAATCCACAGGGAGTTAGATTTTGGATTAGGTATACACCTGTGTGAATGTATGATGTGCCCTAAATTACACTTCCACATTGGCCCTAAATTACACTTCCACATTGACAATTGTTGTTTCTACTTCTAATTTTTACTCTATTGATTGTAATAGTAAAGCTGAGAGACAATATTTTTGGTTTTTGTTATTTTTTAAGTTATGAAAGATCTAGGGTTGCGATTTCCGCCTAGTTGGTTACTTAACAGATTTAGTGCTTTAGGGCATGTTTGGTTGATCGGGATACAATATAGCGATAACACACAATTACTCACTCTATACCTCTCGGTAGTTTGAGTGATTTTGCCCGATTTGACTTTCTCAAGTCCAAATGGGTATTTCACAAAGCAGGTGATAAATGCTCTAGTTGGGTCTTGCTATCTCTAGGTTCGACCCTTTAATTGGGGCTATCGATTTCTTGAGTTCACCTCAATTCCTAGTTAGCCAAGTTTTCCAAGACTTAGTCTCGCTTTCTCAAGTAGAAACTAAGTCAATTTGGCATGAATTAATGTTTGCAATCATTAATTCTAGAATTCAAGTAAGAACAAGGCTAAATATCGTATACCCAATCATAAATAAGCCCTAAATCAATAACAAATTAAGTAACCATACTAGGGTTGGGTCACAATCCTAGCTAAGGGTTTAGCTACTCATGAAAAATGAAGAAATTAAAGAAGAAACTAAGATAGGATGCATAATAATTGATTAAGGAGAAAAAATCTGATGTTTAAAAGCTAATCTAGTACAATGTTACCCAATACAGTAAATAAAAATGGCTCAGGTGCTCCCAACTTACACATTTTTTTCCTAAAAAGACAAAAAATTCTATTTATACTAACTTGAAAATATCTGACAAAAATACCCTTGAGGAGGTTGTGCGGCCGCACAATTTTGTGTGCGGTCCGCATGTTATATTGACTGGTCAATTGGGCTTTCTGCGGTCGCATAAAACTGAGATGTGGATGCACCTCATTTAATTATGCGGACCGCACATTTCTGAGTGCGGATGCACACTTGAACTTGGACTAGAGTTGGCCCTCATTATGCGACCGCACATTTATGAGTGTGGCAGCACTTTAGCCTCCTGCAGCCGCACAATAATAATGTGGTCTGTACATCTTAAATCTTCCAAAAACATGGCTCTCTGATTCTGGTCAATAGTGTGGTCCGCACATCTTGAATCTCCCAAAATGCATGTTCTCTAAAGTTTGTTGTCTGGGGCCGCACAATAATTGTGTAGTCCGCACTTTGTGAAGAGATATCATCAGTGCTCCTTCAGAGTTTGCGGCCGCACACAATATTGTGTGGTCCGCACTGTGACCTTCTTGTCTTGTTTTGGTCCTTGTCCAATTTTTCTCCTTTTTGAGTTGATTTTCACTTCTTTGGATCGTTTCCCAATGTTCTTGCAAGAAAGCACATTTCTTTAGTTCCCGAAAATACCTTTAAGAATTTTTGAGCTAAAACACAAGTAAGAGAGATCAAATAAGCAGTCAAAATCCCTACTTATCAACTCCCCCAAACTTAAGTTTTTGCTTTTTCTTAAGCAATTAAGGAAATTCCCACCTCCAATAGAAAAGAGATATTTTAGCTGGTCTAAGTTTAGTCAAACACAAATCAATTAGGACCAACAATTACCCACACGCTCATGAATCATTAACAAGCCTATAATTTGAATGTTGAAGCACAAATGGCTCTAATGAGGAGCTTGAGCATCAAGGATTGACTTGCTTCATCAAGGAAGATCACACTTTCATGCAAGTCGTTGTGGATTCCAAACTCCTCCTCCTATACTCTCCAGAAGCTCATCTCACTCATGAATGAAGAATTCAATACAGTGACTCGAGAAAGATTAGTTCATCACTCTCAAAAGAATGTCATAAGGCCGGCTCTAAGTACCATATGATTTCCCTCATGTAGATCACCACTAATGTAAGCTTTATTGGATTGAAATCACGTAGGGCTTTTTCGGCATACAATGAAGGCTTTTGGACTAAGGAGGGAATATCGGATTGGAATCGGTTCATTTTTCCTTTAGCACTTCATATTCTCTTGTTGGCTCTTACTTTGCCGACTCTTTGAGTCATTTTCTTTTCCCTTAGAGGGATTGGAGAGACTCAAACATCACTCTTTCTTTGTCATGCTATTCATAATCTCCTTATTTGCTTTCTCCGTGCTTTTCACTTTTGATTTCTTTTGCATCTTTTCAACCTTTCACATTATTCACTTTCTTTTTGTGTTTTTCTTTGTTCTTCCTTTCTTTCTTTTTTCTTTGTCGTTCCTCTTCTTCATTTCTTTTCTCCTTTTGTGCCTTGAAACCATCTTTAAAATCCTCGTCTCTCCCCCAAACTTATGTTTTTGCATTTGAATCACATAGTGCTAAAGAAAAGTCGAGTGCCAAGAGAGAGTCACTATAAAACGGTTAAAGACTTGTAATGTGATTATCGAATAAAAAGGCTTGAGAATCAAAAGGGTTTACTAAGGATGATATCATTGGTCGGCCATGGAAGGTTTCAAAACGGGCCAAGGAGAGCCTACAATCACTTCTCAAGCCAAACTAACTTAGAATTTTGCCTAGAAACACATTCGGGGCAAGTTCTAGATCATTCGCACAGGTACTTGGACTTGTAACAAAACTACTCACCTCTCACACAACCGGATTGTTAAAGAGAATAGAGTTGAGGGCCCACAACAACCGCCTTCAAGATTGAAATCGCTAATGGTTCAACTAAACCACCCGATGATTGCCTAAGTCAACACAAGAGTCACAAGATCACTAACTAGAGCTATTTCTTTACAAAAACTTATTTTTAACCATAAGCGCGTAGTTAAGTGTGTTGGTACCAAGTGAAGCATGCTCGACCCTTATTTATTCATTAACATACTTGTTTCTACCTAAACATAAAAAGAACTTACTCGATCCTTTAGAAGGTTTCCATGCCATCCATCGTTGGGAAGAGTCACCCGGTTCACACAAGACCCACCTTTGAAACGAACCGTGGCTTAAGAAAATAAAAGGCTTATTGTTTACTAAAACATAAAAAGAATCTAACAAAGTAATTAAGAAGCTATACTATTAAGAAAGCAAAATGAAGAATGAAATAAACTACTTAAAGTAAGGCAAATGAATATATATAAGAGGGCTGAATATATACATAATGAGGGAGAAAATAAAGGGAAAAGAAAAAGAGAAAAGAGTATTAAAGTTATTACATGCCCAAATGTAGTCAAATGTCATCCAAATATTATCACAATCATCCAAAATGCCTAAATAGACCACCCCCCAAAAAAAGAACAAGCATTGTCCTCAATGCTTAGCAAAATAAAAACAAAAGAGGGTAGAGAGTAAAGAAAGCACCCTATTGTTGATACTCAATTTTTCCTCAAATTATTTTTAAATTTGCATATATACCTTCAAAATCAAGTTCCGTAACAATTGGTATTTTTCCACAATTTTTTCATATTTTTATAAATTTATTCCTAATTTACCCAGTATTTTTATCTCTAATAATTAATTATAAATTTCATTAAAAATAATTTCAAAGATGTTTCTTGACTTAATATATTATTTTTAATCCTATTGAGACCAAATTATTTCACAATTAGCCAGATGGGCACTCTTTGGCTATAATTGCAATAACTTTGCAATTATAGCCTAATCATATATTTTATGTTATTTGTCCCAATAATTAGTCATTTTATATTTTAAATACTAATTAATCATGTCAATTTAATTTTATTAAGCATCAATTTTATTTTTATAGTTATCAGCTATTTTTATAAATTATTTATCTATTTTTATGGGTATTTAACAAATAGTCATTTTTCATTTCGATTCTAACCTATTAAAACTAGACCCCTTACCCACTTAAACGACCCAATACCCCAGGACCAATACCTTACCGACCCGACCCAATACCTGATTTAATCCTGGTCGTTGATCGATTTTTGATCAATGGTCCAGATCCCCCCTTTCCTAATTTAACCCTAAAGACTACCCCTTCCCCCTCTCATTTCCCTCTCATTCTCTCCGCCTTTACATCTCTCATCTCTCTCAAAACTCTCTCTGCTAAACCTAGCTCCTCTCACCGGCGGTCGCCTTGCCGGTAACCATGGTGGTCTCACCACCATCCCCAGCCCCATGGCTCCTTCCTATACCGGATTGATGTTGTCCTGAGGTTTTCAAGGGAACCAGAGGTGTTTCACTTACCTCCCATGATCTCATATGCCGTTCTCCGGCCATCCATGGCCGTCTGAGTAAGATTCTGTTATTTCCGGCTAGAACCAATGGTTTCTGAGCCGTTTCTCCTTCTCTTTGGGTTGTCTCTATGAAACCCTAATTACTAGTCTCTGATTTTCTTAGATCTGTAACAGATCTTGGCTTATTCCGAGCTTTTTTTGGTGTTTTCAAAAAGTTTTCTGATTTTCATGAAGTGACTTTTCACCTTCTAACTAGGGTTTTCAAACCTCTTTTCAGAAATGATTTTCCTTCATATTTTAAGTATTATCTTATGATTTTTGTTATGTTTAAGTTTTATTCGAGCCTTTTCCCTTTGTGTCTGAGTTATTTCGTTAAAAACCCTAAAGTCTTAGCTTTCACCTATGGCTATGAGTTTGTTTACAACGATGTGTTCGTTTGTTCTATTGTGTTCACTCTGTTCTTTTGATTATTCTGTGATTTCGTGATGTTTTACCCCATATTGCTTGTTAGGGTTTCTGGTTGCTATTACCATGCTTAATCTGTGATTCGTCTCTATTCATTGTTTATCGATACCTCTAAATCTTCGCCTTTCCTACTTGTATTATGCTTATTCAGTGATTCATGTCATTGTCCTATGTAAACCCCTAATTCCGTGTGATTTTACCCTGTTTTAATCACTAGGGTTTCTGACTCTCTCCTATTATGTGTTTACTTTGTATAATGATTCTTAAATCAGTACTACTCCTATTTTGAATCCCTAATTTCCTATGATTGATTTCCTTTAATTGACTTCCAGTGATAATCTTTACGACTATTAGTTATTTCTTTCTTCATTACTCCCAATTGATCCTTACAGCAGTGTTTTAATGAACCTGCCCCCAATTCCCTACCTTGTGCTTACTATGTATGAATCTTTCTTTTTTTGCTTCCTTTCCTTACTTGTAACCTTTTCCTACTGTTGGAGAGTTAACTCCCTTAATTAAGGAAGTACCCATACTATTCTTGAACTGATTGATTCTGATTCCCTTAATTGCTTCCTGACTTTGATTCTCTGATGATTAATCCTGTTTCCTTTATTTACTGCTTAACTACAGACTTTACCTTATTTGCTACCTGTTTTCAAAGCTATATATACCCAGGCCTCTTATTTTTCAAAGAGACAATTTGTTCTGTTCAATTCTGACTCTCTCAATTAAAAAACTCTCTGCTCCTCTCTCTCTCTCTCTCTCTCTCTCTTCTGTGCTAGTTACTGCTATTCTAAGTTAGTCGGCTGCAAGCCAGGGCTAACTATTGTGCATCTCCTACTTCTTGTTTGTGTTACTGCTTTCTTCACTTCATTGGTATGTTCTAATTTAGATTTCAATCCTCAAACCATGTTTCTATCACTGTTGTAATTCAGTGTGTTTCTAATTTGCTTTTACTTATTATTCAACATGTATCTAGGATTCTGACCCCCTCCCCCCTTCTGCATGTTAAGTTAGGCTTTACTTGACCAGCATTTTTCTGTATACTTAACACATGCTTCTTACGTGAGTCTTCATGCCTATGACTGGCACATTAGTTTAATCATGGTCTTAGTTGTTTTGGTGTTAATCTAACCTAGTACTTTACTGTACCCCTAATCCTCTGAACCCTTAGGAGCTTCTGATTGTATGCCTATATGTGTTTCTTCCTGCTACTTGTTTTCCCTCACATGCTCTGTATTTGTCCCTCAAATCCCATTACCCCTGTTTGTGATTGTTGGATTATCCCTGGTCCTTTGTGTGATGTTGAACTTCTATTTCCAATCAAGTTTCCCTCTTCAAACTATTTTCTTACTTACCCTTTCTCAAAACTGTTTTCTTACTTAAATCCTTTTTTTTTTAAATAAAAAGCACTCTCTCATATACTCTTAGAAGTCTAGGTTCTGCCCCTTCTGTGTGAGCATTGCCTTGGGACCCTTGAGCTCTCTCTGAACTTTGACACACAGAGGCTTGCCATTCCACAATGCACTTACTCTATTATGGCTATGAAATCTGGGTGTGAGCACTGCCTGGGAGCCCTTGAGATCCTTAGGGAACTCTGACACACCCGGATTATGAGAAGGTTGTGAAATAATACAGGGCATTGAGGACTTGGAGACTTGGGCCTATTATGTATGCTCCCTATAGTTAACTTCTTATTTTCCTTCTATGTCACTTGTGTAATTCGTATTCAATGGCCTGCAATAATTATTTGTAAACAACTCTGGGGTCGGTTAGTGAAAATGGATGGGTGATATGCATGTTGTAGTATAATTAAGGGTAGAAACCATGACTCTAGGTTTATTTTCTCTATGCGCAATAGCATCCATGTTTAGGTACACCATGCCATACATTAGATATCATGCTACTTAGGATTTATGTGTATTCGACATCTCCACGCTTAGAAATCCTACCTATAGGATAAATAATTACAATAAAATAAGTTGTTATTACGTGATTCTGCCCATGTTCTGAAATTTCACTAGAAGTATTGTCTTAGGATAAATAAGTTGTGATCCCGTCTCATCATGCTATACACGTATAGATCCTATTCCTGAAATCGTGCATAATGCTATGATTCTACGTGCATTTAGAAATCCTGTTTATTTTATTATGCATCATGTTGCATTAGATATCATACTATAAAATCGTATCTATTTAACTGCATTTAGTCTAAACACAACAGTCCCCTGTTCTCAGCAACTGGTAATTAGTCTTTGTACATCTTTACACCTAGAATCGCATGTTATTAGCTATAAACAACCTAGATTTATTAACAAATCTGAATAACTGTTGCATGTTATCCAACACTTAGGCAAGCCTTAGGTAATTAACTTAAAAAGGATAAAGTCAGAACTTTCTTTGTGGTCATATTTAATTGTCAACATACTTAAAACCAGTAGGCAAGCCTCAGTAAGACTTCCTCCCTGAGTTATGCAATAATATGTCTTTGTGTTATCACCTAGATACCATTCTTTAGGATTCTGAATTAATATGGACCTTAATTATGTATGAGACATGCTGCTTACGTGTACTGTGTGTGGAGGAATATCTGAGCATTTATCTGTTTTCTATGCTTTCCTTTATCTGCAGTCCTACTTTTTTTGCTATCTGTTGCCTTATAATTTTACCTTTAAAACCTGAAGGTCTGCCTAGCACTTCCTTTATAATAGGAGTCCTAATTTCCTCCAGGATTAATAGGAAGGGACAGGTAACATCATGCGATAAAGGTCGAAACCAACACTCGTTTTAATAACCTTACGGGGTAGGAAGGGTAGAATATGGATATGATGACCGGTGCGCTAATACCACGCGTAGCCCCTCTTCGAGGAGTGATTATCGGGTATTGCATTGATATAATCCATATTATTATAAACCTAGGACACCTTTTGTATTCTTAGCTCGTAATCCCTTTTCAAAAGCTAATCTTCTTTACTATTTTCTTTAAATCATGTGCATGCTTAAGACTTAAATCCCCTTTATTTGAGCCTTTACTTGTTATTTTCTAATTGTACAATTTACGAAACCATTTGGCCGGGAACCACACTTGTGGATTCTGAGGGGTGCCTAACACCTTCCCCTTAGGATAATTTCAAGCCCTTACCCAAATCTCTGGTTAGCAACGTAGTTATAATTGAACCCCTTAGGTGCCCTAACGCACCGTTAAAATCGTTAGGTGGGACTCTCCAAAATATGCAAAACCCTTTCCCAAAAGGAAATAGTTGTCCCAACCAATGTCATAAACCCGATCTCCACGAGGAAAAAAAAGGGCGCGACACCTATGTGGTCTCGGGTGACTGGCAGCATCACCACCCTCAGCCTCCTCTAATTGTATGTAATCATCTCTTGGCTGAGCGACAACAGGGTTGGTGAGCATCTGAAGCACCTCCTCAGCAGTGGGGGTAGTGAGATCTGGCTCGTCGGACTGGCCAGCTGATGCCTCTGTTGATGGTGCTTCTGGGTCAGCTGGTACTGATGGACCTGCCTCCGTCAATAGGTCAAAGGGAAAATCACCTGCTGCTGCTAATTTCGTCACCTCTCTCAAACTCTCCACTATTTTCTTCGAAGATTGGGACTTACTCATCTTCTTCACTTGCTTGGCCAACTCCTCAATAGCACCCCTCTGAGCTACTAGTGTGTCCATGATAGTCTTCTGGTTGTCCAGGATCTTCTTCAATGTTTCCTCCACTGACGGAGGTACCCGTGACACTGTTGGAGTAGAGAACTGTGCTGCAACAGTACTGGATATGTCAGACAGCTTAGAAGTGGCTGTCTGTATCCAGTTGTTGGGCTTCGCCAAAAGTCTGGGAGACTCGCAACGCAGTGAGAGGATAGGTGGATGAGGTTGGCACTGGAACTGAACCTGATGGCCTAGAGGATAAAGGTGGTGGCATAGCGGTTGTCCCGGTGGAAGATCTGGCTGATGTCGAAGGCATGGGAGTTGTGGATGGCTCAGAAGCAGCCTCTGAACCTACCACTCATGGCTCGTCAGGCTGACCAACGGTGGTAGTGTCCATACTCTTGAACTTTGGGTTGTTTGCACCCTACAAGTGATACCATGAAAAAGGCTTCTTGGCTTTTACCTTTGTGTCAAATGGCCTTGGCTCCACTCTGGCATCATTGAAGTACTCTATGAGGGTGTTTGGGTAGGGGTAGGACTTTTCACTTGTTCGGACCGCCAATGCGATGTTGGTAGACATGATGGCACCCACATTGTTCGGTTACCCCACCATAATAGAAGCCACCAGAACTGCTCGGGGAAGGGAGAGGTTGTTCTCATTCAGACTTGGGTCAATCCGGCTAAAAACAAAGGTTTTCCACCCTTTAGCTTCAAAATTGAGGGTGGCCCGAATGATAGGAACTCCAGCTGTAATCCATGGGGGTGGCGGTCCTCGGGCAACAAAAATTTCAACTAGCCAAGGGCGAGCTGCATCACCCATAGCTAGCTTCTCTAACTACTGGACTGCCTCCACTTTCTCAAAACCCACATAAGCATTTAAAGAAAAGGAATCGAAGCGCACTTTCAAATTTCTCACTTTCGTCACTTTTTTCCCCTTCTTGATGTGAGCCACATTTGCGTAGAACTCCCTGACCAAGTGCTCATTTGCATATAAAACCTTGTGGGTGAACCACTTCCACCCCTTGCGTTCCTGGAATTTCTTAAGGAAATTTGGACTGTGGATATCCAATTCCTTCAGTAGAAACTGTCGCTCAAGTGTGAGAGACTTTTGGGGCTACAACTTCCAGAATCTGTTAAATGTTGTCAAGCTGACGAATCTATCTTCCCACCTTTCCCTATTCTTTGACCTCTCAAGGCCACCCACTTGAGTGTCCCCCCTCTACCATCATCTGGGACATCATCATCATCGACATAAGTGGGTGCTGGAGGAGTAGGTGAAGAGGAAGGCTCGGAACCCTGGCTTCCCGCATCAAAATCTGCAGAAGAACTGGATGTATGCTCATTGCACAACTGATAGCGCCAAGTGGGTTGGGATTGTTGGGACTGACCCTCAGGCTGGACCTCCGTAGAATTACCCTTAGAGGCTTCCCCGTATGGGACATATGAACTGGATTATGAAGGCTTTGTGGCCCTTCCTCTACCGGTGGTCGGCTTTTTAGCAATGGGTTTGGATTGTACTCCCAGAGGGTGAGTGCCTTTCCCTCTACCCTGGGAGGATTCACCTCTCCTTTTTGATGTATCACCTCTACCACGTGATCTAAACATTGTCTGTAATATAGATTATATAGGTTAGTTGAGTTCAAAATAATTATAACAATTGCAGATAGACAGTCATCAAAGAGACAGCGCGGACCGCATAATTCTGAGTGCGGCTGCAGACTCTCTAGTGTGAACCGCACAATTTTGAAGTGCAGTCGCACACCCTGGAGTTCGGACTGTTTTTCCCACATAGATATCCTGCCTATAGGATTCCAAAGTTAATAAAGTTTGCAGATTCAATTGCGTGCTTTTGTTGTCTATGTGCGGAGGTCAATGTGAGCCCATATTTGTTCCTTATTTGAAAGTCCTATTTATTTTTTTGTTTGCCACCTAGATTTCACATTTTAAGTAACATAAGCTGGGCTAGAACTATCCAAATAGAGGTCCTAATACCTCCAGGGCCATAGGTAAGGGACGGGTAGCGCACACATACGGAACGAGCTAGAAACTACTAGAGCGCTTAAGTAATAACTTAAATATAGTAATTGGTAGTAGGGAGATGATAGTCCATGCGTTAATACTATGGGTGACACCCTAACTTGAGGGAGTTACAAAGTATTGTATGGAATGATCCTATAGGCTAAAAAACATAGGACCCCCCATATACATTTGTTTTAAAAAATAGATTGAATATCATATTTGTACAAATCGCTTTCTCCCTTTTTTTTAGACTAATTTTCTTAATTTAAGTTCGGCCGGGACCCACTGTTGTGGACCTCGAGGGGTGCCTAACACCTTCCCCTCAAGGTAATTTGAGCCTTTACCAGATCTCTGGTGATGTAAACTTGTTAAATAAGTTAATTGCTCTAGGTTCCCTAACGCACCTTAATCCGTTAGGTGGCGACTCTTCCAATCCCAAACCAATCCGAAAAAGGAGTTATCTCAAAATGTCGAAACCCAATTTCGCGAGAAAAGGGGGCGCGATAGTGGTCATCATGATGGAGCTAGAACGGCTACAAAGGTGTTGAGTTGTTGATTCTATTGGCCTACTCTTTACAAGTACACTAGTGATATTGTCAAGCGTTTTGCTGAATGTCAAAGTGCCGGAGGGATTTCTAAGAAAAATGAGATGCCTCTCACCACCATCTTGAAAATTGACATTTTTGATGTGTGGGGCATTAATTTCATGGGCCCGTTTGTGAGCACTTGTGGGAACACTTACATATTGGTTGATGTGGATTATGCGTCAAAATGGGTTGAAGCTATGGCTTTTCCCAATAATGAAGCTCGGAGTGTGGTGGAATTTTTGAAAAAGAACATCTTCACAAGGTTTGGCACTCCAAGGGCCATTATTAATGATGGGGGATCGCACTTTTGCAACAAAGTGTTTGATACTTTACTCTCAAAGTGTGGTGTCACTCACAAAGTGTCGACCCCCTATCATCCTCAAATAAGTGGACAATTTGAATTCTCCAACCGGGAGATCAAGAGAATTTTGTCAAAGACCGTGAATGCCAACTGGACGGATTGGTCGAAGAAACTTAATGATGCTTTTTGGGCTTATAGGACGGCTTACAAAAGACTAATTGGTATGTGTCCGTATCGGTTAGTGTTCGGGAAATCTTGTCACCTATCGGTGAAACTTGAGCACAAGATTATGTGGGCATTGAAGAAGCTTAATCTTGAGTGGGATGTTGCCGCCAACTTAAGGGTGGCACAATTGAATGAGCTTGGTGAATTCCAGTTCCATGCATATTCAAATTCTTCCTTGTACAAGGACAAGATGAAGTACCTTGATGACAAGTATATCCGCAATAAAGAGTTCAAAGAAGGCGATCTTGTGCTATTGTTCAATTCTCGGTTGAGGATGTTTTCGGGAAAGTTGAAATCCAAGTGGAGTGGCCCATTTGAAGTTGTGCATATGATACCCTTCGGTGCATTAGACTTGAAGAACAAAAATTATGAAATGTTTAGAGTTAATGGTCACTGGGTGAACATTATCTTGGCTAGGTTGATGATGGCCACGTTGTGGTGTTGCTTCATTTCAAGTGATTGATGGTAACCTACATCGTGCCGCGACGTTAAATCAGGCGCTTCTTAGGAGGAAACCCATGTTTCTTTTCATTTTTTTCAATTTTCTTCTTTTTAGATGGTAACCCAAGTGTTGAACTTATGCGGACCGCACCAAAATATTTTCCACCGCAAAGAAGGGTCTGCGCCCGCACAATTCTTTGTTTGGCCGCACAACTGGAGATACAAAATCACCAACTCTCTGAAGTTGGAATTTGCAGAAAAGTGGCCAAAATGTGGATGCACACAAAATTACGTGGACCGCACAAGGATATGCGGCCACACTCATTTTTTTTGCGCACTTCAGAGCTCAATTCATGTATAGGTAAAGAGTGCGTACCGCAATCAAAACTGTGCGGCGGCACCCAGATAAGTGTTTGACGACTGAGTCAAAGTATAAATAGGGATTTTCATCACTATTCGCACTTTACACTCTCTGAACCCCCAAACCCTAGAAAACATTGTGCATCCCAAAAATAGTTCACAAATAACACTCAATTCATTAAGTTATATTCTCAACTGCATCATTCATTACTGGTATGTTCAATTCATGTAGATTTTTGTTTATTTTTCTCAATTTTTGCATTTGTTTTATTTGATTAGTTTAGTTAATTTTAGTCCTAAAAATATCAAATGTGCTTTAAAATCATGTGAATAGCTTCATATATGCTCATTAGGGACTGGGTAGACCACTAATCTTGTCAATTTGTGCATACCATGTTGAATTTTTGAAAATTGCTAGAACCCTAATTTAGTGTCGTCACTGTTTGAATTGTGTGGCCGCACACATTATTGTGCGGTCTGCATAACTGGAAAATAGGGTAATTAGTGTGATTGAATTGAGTAGAACACACTCAAAATTGGCGTCCCGCAGAAAAGTTGTGCGGCTATATAAAAATTTATGCGACCGCACTCTTAAACTTCAGAGAATCAAGTTTGGATTTGTGCGGCCGCACTCAAAATTGTGCGGTCCGCACTTGAGGATGTGTGGCTGCACTCACGATAGACAGTTTTATTACGGCGAGCAATAAGACCTATTCGTTTGCCTACTGATTTTATTCAGCATGAACTCGGGGCACTTTAGGCAGTAATATGTCACAATTATAACCCCAGAATCATTATTAAGTTCTACAGATATATTGCCTAAGTGATTGACAGTAGCGAATGAATTCAAAATCGACCAACAGGATCCTCTAGGCATGATTTCTACGAGCTTATTAATTATAGGCATATAGACATGATTTCTAGGTGTAGCACGGATTTTAACTTATAGAGATAGGTTTTATTCCTTTTTCAATCCTATAGGCATGCTTTCTAATTCTTGAATTGACTTAAACCTTATACGCATGATTTCTAAATGCTGAATTGACTTAAAACTTATAGGCTTGATTTCTCAATGTTGAATTGACTTAAACCTTATAGGCTTGATTTATAAATGCTTAATTGACTTACACCTTAAAGGCATGATCTCTAAGTTTAGAACTGATTTTTTAGTCCTATAGGCATGATATCTATTAACTGTATATAGGCAGATTTTAAATAGATTGCCAGGAAAGATAATTAGCTCAAACAACAAGGTCATATAGGCATGATTTCTAACGCACGTTTATTGAAAACATGTATAGATCCTATGAATAGGATTTCTAATGTACAGAATCAAACGAAAGTCCTATAAACAGGATTTCTAGTATGCAAATGTAAAATAAGGATCAAAATGATCGTGAAAGTTCTATAGGCAGGATTTCTAAACACATCATGGTGCTCACATAGTTCAATCAGCATAAGTAAATCCTATAGGCAGGATTTCTACCCAGGTTTAACAAAAGATGTAAGTAAAAAAAAACAGCTTCACTAAATATTCCCATATATGTTATTACAGAGTGATTACAGCCCAGAATATCAAATGAATTACTAATGGTAATAGTTACGCTACAGGGAGCCTTCATAGGCCCAAATAAACCTTGGAACCAGACTTTCCACCATAACAATAGCATAGTGATTCCTCCACGGTCTGTTGGAAACAGGTTTCCAGTGTGTCAAAGTTCCCAAAGGCCTCAGGGGACCCAGCGCAATTCTCACACCAGAACCACACATTCAGAAAGCAATTCATAAGAGATTGAAAAACCAACCCCCAGTGTGTCAAAGTTCATAGGAGTCTCATGTGGGCCCTAGGTAGTGCCCACACTGTGGTGGTTGAGAACCTAAGGGACTAGGAGTGGGGTTTTAAAACTAGTACATGAAAGGGTGAAGGGGCAGGTTTTAAAATAGTTGGATTTCAGAAGAAACAGGATTCAGAACATAGAGTTGCAAGCAGAACTGCACCAAGAAAAACTAACATAATTCATGCTCAAACACATAGCTCAAATAAATTGAAGTCTAGTTAAGTTAAATACTCATGCTGGTACTTAAGACAATCATGGCTTAAGCACAGAAGTAATTAGGCAGCAACAGTTAAACTGGCCAAATACATAAATTAAGCAGTCAAGGCACATGAGTTAAGCAACAAACTAATTGGTTATGTGTTTATAGAATCCCGACGAATGGAAAGTTTAGAACAGGTATAAGATTAGTGCATGAAACAAATCAAACCTTAGGCTAACTTATGAGAGGATTCATATTAATCAAAACAACTTAATCTGAAATTAACAATGTCACTCAATGGGATCATAGAATCATGTGAAGGACCGAATCATACTGGAATTAAAACATGCTAGTCGAGCAAAGCATAAAGAATGAAGTTACAAAGGGTTCAGGCATACCAGTTAAATAGGAAAGCAAGTAAGTATGCCACAGCAGTTAAGTTCCAAAATAACTTGCCCTTGGCTTTCATCCAACAAAAACCAGAGACAATTAGCATAGAATCAGAACAAGAGAGCTTAAGTAAACACAATTTGATAGAGAAATAAAGGCGAAGAATCATTTTTTTTAATAGAAAGAAAATAGACAGAGAGTTATTAAAGAAAACATAAGATTATAACAAAATCTAGTTCTATTAAAGAAGGTTAAAAACCCTAGTTTTAGGTAAGCCCCATAAAATCGGTAGAAAATAAAGACAATCAACTACATATTGCATGTGATGAACATAGACAAGAAATTATTCAAGAGAAACACATAATCGAACCAGATCTGCTTCAAATGGAAAAGGGTCTGAACCCCTAATTTAGTGTAAGTAAAAGAAATGGACAAAAATAGGCAGATTCATGCATAATAAGACGAATATAGACGGGATAGTACTTAAAATTAAAGCTTGAACTAGTTTTTATTCGAACCAAAAAGGGATCTGAAAACCCTAACCTTAGGGTTAAGTACGAATCAGTGAGAGATACGGAAATTAATCGTACTTACAAAGAGCAAGTGATGAATACAGACGAAATAAGCAGCAAGTTAAGGATTTGAACCAATTTTGGTTCGATTCTGCATGCCATATTAGGCAAACAATCATGTAACACCATCAACGGTAGCCAGTAGGGAGGAGAGGCCAATATGGTAAGGAGCTGAGGAGGGAATCTTATCAGAGATGGGATTAGGGGAGTGATTTTGGGTGACGGCGGCTTAGGGGTTTGAGAGGAGAAGAGGAAGAGATGAGAGAATACAAAGGCGGCGGGTTTGGGTGAATGAGAGTTTGGGTTAGGGGTTTGGTTAATTAAAAGGGGTTGGGGTGTTGGGAGTCGTTGATATTTTGAGATCAACGGCTAGAATTAATGTTTTTAGATCGGACGGGTTAATATGGACGGGTATGGGTATTGGGCTGGTTAATGGGTTAGGTTGTATCGGGTTGGGGCTAGGTCCGAAATTAATTACGAAAGGGGCTAGATTTTAAATACCTAATTAAACTCGTAAAATAATTTATAAAAATAATTAATAAATAATAAAAAATATCATTTGTGCATGAAAAAATAATTAAAAATAATTACTTAACATTATAAAAATATAAAAAGTTATTTTTATGTGTCAATAATGTAATTATGCATATATGTGGCTATTATTGTGAAATATTGCAATTATAGCCTAAAGATGAAAATATGATTATACATAAAATGTTTAAAGCTTAATATGAATATAAATAATAAAATTTAAGTAATAAATCATTATAAATTTTTTTGTGATGTAATTAATAATTATTTAGATAATAAAATGCTGGAATAAATTGATTAAAAGCCTTTAAAGTTTATGGAAAAATACTGGTTGATGCTCATGCACTATTTGAAAGTATATATATATATATATTTACAAAATATATATGGGAAAAATTGGGTATCAACAGCTGCTCCTCTTTACCCGGGAAGGATGAAAGAGTTGTCGGGTAAAGACATAATGACCAATTTTGGCTGAATAGGGCGATTTGAAAGACATAAGCCGCACTCTGGTTTCCGAGCTGCCTACATATCCTTGGTTTTATAGGAATCAGGTCGTGTGTAGTTTCAGATCCAACGGCTGAATAAACTGCTGGAGTCATCGCAAGAACGGACAGAAGGTACTGAGTAGGATTACTTGGGATTGAAATGGTTATGGGTGAGCCGTTAGGTTTGGAATAGTATGAAGGAACTGGAGCGGGATTGCTCCTGTCGGGATAATGGTTACTCACTGGGTTACCCGGAAATCTACAAAAGTTTACTACGAGCACATATGTATAAATTATTTTCGCAAATTTAAACATGATGCCAATTCCCTTTAGACCATGAAGACTATCTCGGACGGTGAGGATGACGTCCTTAGACCATGACATCCCGGGCTATGAATTGTGAGGAAAGGGATTCGCAATTCATGAAATGATATTCTCAGGCCATGAAGATGGTGCCTCCAAACCATGATGCCTTTGAATAATTATTTGCAAGTTTGAGAGATCCTCAAGCCATGGCATAGTATGGTGCCTTCATACTATGACGCCTTCGGAAAATTTGGCTATATTTCAGCCCATGAGGTGAAAAAACATGATGCTATAGGCAACAAGATAGAGCTTACTCTTTTGTGAAGTTAAGGGCGGAGCTTAGCCCGAGAGAAGAGAACAATGCAAAAGAGACAGTGCTTAGTCTCGTGCGAGGATTTGAGACAGGGCTTAGTCTATGCAAAGAGTAGGCAATAATGCAAACAGAGAGACAGGGCTTAGCCTCATGCAAGGATTTGAGATAGGTCTTAGTCTCATTCAAAGAGTAGGCAGTGCTTAGCCTTATGCAAACAGAGAGGCAGGGCTTAGCCTCATGCAAAGAGAAGGCAGTGCTTAGCCTTATGCAAGTAGAGAGGCAGGGCTTAGCCTCATGCAAGATTGAGACAAGGCTTAGTCTCATGCAAAGAGAAGGCAGTGCTTAGCCTTATGCAAGTAGAGAGGCAGGGCTTAGCCTCATGCAAGATTAAGACAAGGCTTAGTCTCATGCAAGATTGAGACAAGGCTTAGTCTCATGCAAAGAGAAGGCAGCGCTTAGCCTTATGTAAGTAGAGAGGCAGGTCTTAGCCTCATGCAAGATTGAGACAAGGCTTAGTCTCACGCAAAGAAAAGGCAGTGCTTAGCCTTATGCAAGTAGAGAGGCAGGGCTTAGCCTCATGCAAGATTGAGACAAGGCTTAGTCTCATGCAAAGAAAAGGCAGTGCTTAGCCTTATGAAAGTAGAGAGGCAAGGCTTACCCTCATGCAAGATTGAGACAAGGCTTAGTCTCATGCAAAGAGAAGGCAGTGCTTAGCCTTATATAAGTAGAGAGTAAGAGTGAAGTGTTCTTAGCTGACAATGTTTTTCATGCATCGCGATTGTGTTGTTGCGACGATGCTTATCACGATGACATAGTCCTGCATCCAGAGAAAATTTGTGAGTTTTGCAGGGGAGGTTGGTCCGTGTCTTTGCTTGGTTGATCTTCTCCGTTCTGTCCTAGGATCCTGCTCAAGTTTACAGGGGTAGCATTTGGCTAAAAGTAAAGTTTCTTTTCAAAAGCATGCATGTAAAGTATTCAAAGACATAGTAATATGTAGTTTAGAAATTAGTTAGATGAACCGGTAACTGTGACATTATTATAGACATTGCGAATTCCTCTGCCGTAGAATTTTGAGGGTCCTCCTCAAAATTCTACCCAAGTTAACTAGATGAACTTTCTGACCGTCTCGTATGCTGCAGTTGACTGAACTTACTTCGGAATTTTAAGGGTCGTCCTCATAATTCTGCCCCGATTTCTGATTGTGGGGAAAATGGAACTTTTATTGAATTGTGACCGAACCCACAAGGCTGCCTACGTATCCCCTCTTAAACGGGAATCAGGTAGCGTAGTTCAATTACATCATATGAAGAACATAAATGGTTTACACAGAGTATCTTTTGACTGCATCTGAATTGATCTTTGGCCAGATTTCTCCGTCCATCTCTACGAGTATGAGCACTCCTCCTGTCAATACCCTGTGAACCATGTAAGGACCTTGCTAGTTGGGAGAGAATTTTCCGTTGGCTTCATCCTGATGTGGAAAGATTCATTTCAACACCAGCTGCCCCGGCGTGAACTGTCTTGGTTTAACCCTTTTATTGAAAGCCCTGGACATTCTATTTTGATAGAGTTGGCTGTGACACACTGCACTCATCCTCTTTTCGTCTATGAGGGATAATTGCTCATAGCAGTTCCTTATCCATTCTGCATCACTGAGTTCGGCTTCTTGTATGATTCTTGAGAAGGAATTTCTACCTCGGCGAGAATGACAGCTTCGGTACCATAAACCAGCAGATAGGGAGTTTCCCCTGTTGATGTGTGGACTGTGGTACGATATCCCAGTAAGACGAATGGTAATTTCTCGTGCCATTGCTTGTGATTCTCTACCATTTTCCTTAGTATTTTCTTGATGTTTTTGTTGACGACCTCCACGGCTTCATTCATTTGAGGCTTGTATGTTGTGGAATTCTTGTGCTTGATTTTGAACGTTTCAAACATGGCTTTCATCATAGCGCTGTTGAGATTGGCGGCATTGTTAGTTATGATGGACTCTGGAACCCCAAATCGACAAACAATTCGGTCTCGGACAAAATCTGCAACGACCTTCTTGGTCACAGCTTTGCAAGATACAACTTCAACCCATTTAGTAAAGTAGTCAATGGCCACTAAAATGAAATGGTGCCCGTTTGAGGCGGTGGGCTCGATTGGTCCAATGTTATCCATTCCCCAGGCAGCAAAAGGCCAATGTGAGCTTGTTGCATTAAGATCGTTTGGCGGTACCCGTATCATGTCTGCATGTATCTGGAATTGGTAGCATTTCTGAACATACCAAATTCAGTCTATCTCCATGGTCATCCAAAAGTATCCTGAAAAAGCCGTTCGTATGTGGTCCGCAGGCTCCAGCATGTATCCCCTCGAGCAATTTGGAAGACTATTTTGCGTCAACACACCTTAACAGTCCTAGATCGGGAGTTCTCCTATATAGGGTTTCTCCTCTTTGGAAGAAGTGATTGGACAACCTCTGAAGTGTGTCTTTCTGAGTATGGTTTGCATGCTCCCGGTATTCTCCTTTTTCCAAGTATTCTTTGATGTCGTGGAACCAGGGATTTCCGTCTGTTTCTTCTTCAACATGAGCACAGTATGCCGGCTGATTATAGATCCTCACCGGAATGGGATCGATGAAATTCTTGTCTGGATGTTGTATCATTGACAACAAGGTGGCCAACGTGTCTGCAAATTCATTCTGAATTCTGGGGACATGCCAGAATTCTATCTTCATGAACATCTTCTTAACTTCTTGTACATAATGCAGATATGGCAGTATTTTGGAATTCTTGGTAGCCCATTCTTCTTGTACTTGATGTACTAGTAGGTCTGAATCACCGATTACCAACAGCCGCTGAATATTCCTATCAACAGCTAGGTTGATCCCTAATATGCATGCTTCATATTCTGCCATGTTGTTATTGCATGGGAATCTGAGTTTTGCAGACACCGGATAATGCTGACCAGTTTATGATACCAAGACGGCTTCGATACCTACTCCTTTGAAATTTACAGCTCCGTCAAAAAACATTCTCCAACATCATAGGCTTCATCAATATCTTCTCCTACGAATGATACCTCCTCATCAGGAAAATACGTTTTTAGGGGTTCGTATTCTCCTTCTACAGATTTTCAGCAAGATGATCTTCCAATGCTTGTCCTTTGACTGCTTTCTGAGTTACATAGATGATGTCGAACTCGCTTAGTAAGATTTGCCACTTGGACAACTTCCCAGTAGGCATGGGTTTCTGAAAGATGTACTTCAGGGGATCCATCCTTGATATGAGATAGGCAGTATAGGCAAAGAAGTAATGTCTTAGCTTCTGAGCTATCCATGTTAGAGCGGAGCAAGTGCGTTCTACAAGAGAGTGTCGTGCTTCATATGGAGTGAAATTCTTACTCAAGTAATATATGGCCTGCTCTTTTCTTCCCGCCTCGTCATGCTGTCCCAGAACACAAACAAAAGCTCCATCTAACACTGCAAGGTAGAGTAGTAGTGGTCTACCAGGCTCTGGCGGGACTAAGACTGGCGGTGTGGGCAGATATTCCTTGATTTTTTTCAAAAGACTTTTGACAATCCTCGGTCCAACTGGTTGCAGCATCCTTCTTCATCATTTTGAAATCAGCTCACATATTACTGTGGATTGTGCTATGAAACAGCTGATGTAGTTGAGGCGTCCCAAGAAACTCATCACATCCTTCTTTCTTTTGGGTGGTGGTAATTCTTGGATGGCTTTAACCTTTGATGGGTCCAACTCTATTCCTCGGAGACTGACGATGAATCCCAACAATTTTCCTACAGGAACCCCGAATGCACACTTTGTAGGATTTAACTTTATATTGTATTTTCGTAGACGGTCAAATAATTTCCTCAAATATGCTATGTGATCTGTAGCCTTCTTGGATTTGATGATGACGTCGTCAACATATACCTCTATTTCTTTATGTATCATATCATGGAAGATCTTTTTCATAGCCCTCATTTAGGTGGCCCCAACATTCTTTAGACCGAATGGAATCATTTTGTAACAATACACTCACCATGGTGTAATGAAAGCTATTTTTTCTGCGTCTTCTTTGTCCATCCAGATCTGATGATAACCTGTGAAGCAATCTACAAAGGAATGGAGTTCATTCTTGGCGCAATTGTCAATCAGAATGTGTATTTTTGGCAGCGGGAAACATCCTTGGGACTTGCTATGTTTAGATCCCGCTAATCAACACAGATTCTGACCTTCCCATCTTTCTTCGAAACCGGTACAATGTTGGCTAGCCAAGTTGGGTATTCAACTACCTTGAGGACCTTGGCTTTGATCTGCTTGGTAACTTCTTCCTTGATTTTCAGGCTCATGTCTGGCTTGAATTTCCTGAGTGTCTGCTTCACTGGCGGACACATTGGATTTCTAGGTAACTTGTGAGCCACTATGGATGTGCTCAACCTTGTCATATCTTCGTATGACCATGCAAAGATATCCTCATATTCTTTTAGGAACCGAGTGTATTCTTATTTCTCTGACGGTGACAAATGATTTCTTATGCGGGTTTCCTTGGCGGTTTCAGAGTTTCCCAAGTTGAGTATCTCAGTCTCGTCCAGGTTCGACTTGGGCTTGTTCCCAAATTTCTCCACTTCTCTGATAATTTCCTTAGGTATTACATCTTCTTCTTCTATTTCTTCTGAGTCACTGTACTTCTGTTGTGTTATCTCATTACATGTTACAGTTGTTGGTTCATCAAGATAGGAAATAGTAATGTTGTAGGGATAAAGATATGAAAGAAAAATAGTAATAATAAAACATCAAAACATTTAGAATGTTAAACAAAAATGATTTCAAATAATTAAAAAAAATTGAAATGGAACACTAAAAATATTA
The DNA here is from genome assembly GCA_005239505.1 of Nicotiana paniculata. Lineage (NCBI taxonomy): Eukaryota > Viridiplantae > Streptophyta > Magnoliopsida > Solanales > Solanaceae > Nicotiana > Nicotiana paniculata. The sequence continues at coordinate 59,443 of MDKI01283281.1, forward strand.
TTTAAAACAAAATGCCAAAGAGGAAATTATTTTCAAAAATAAACAATGATATCAGCCTTGCTACCCCGGGACTCGTCGGGCCCTTGATGGTTTAGCGGTCCAGTTCTTGAGAGATGCTCCCTTATCCACTGTCTGGATAGTGAGGCATTCCTCCTCTCCTCCTCAACTATTACACAACAATCCATATCATCGTCTTCCAAGAACAAATTCCTCAATGTTTCCAAGGCTTCTTCTTCTTCCTCTAATCCCCATATTGTATCGGCCTGGTGGAAGGTTTGATTCAGGTGCGGCACGGGTTGCTCAAGCGGATAGTATGGACCACACCATGGTGGCGACCAATTTCGATATTCCTGCCACGTATACTAATATCCGAGCCCGAAGATTGTGCCATGGCGCTTCAGCTGTACTGGTTTGGAGATACCTTGAAGCTTTTTACCAAGCCCCTTACCAGGTTCATACCCTGCCCATGCCAATATGCTTTCTATCTTGCTACTCCGCCACTTATCCTTCTCGATTGCGTTAACACACTCGATACAATGGTAATTTTCTCCCCCTAACTTCCTTCTGTTCTCCATCACCGGAACAGTCTGACTGGTGTAAATGGGGTTTCTGCCATCTCCATGGATGATCACTTCTTGATGGTTCCATTCAAATTTTACCGCTTGGTGCAAAGTAGATGTGATAGCTCCAGCGGCATCGAGCGTCTAGATTATCGCTTGATGATCACTTCTTGATGGTTCCATTCAAATTTTACCGCTTGGTGCAAAGTAGATGTGATAGCTCCAGCGGCATCGAGCGTCTAGATTATCGCTTGATGATCACTTCTTGATGGTTCCATCAGCAGACTGTAGGAGGCGGATATGTCTAGCACCTGGAATTTAACATCGAACTAGGTAGGACCCATCTGCAAGCACGGATTAGTTTATCCGATTGTGGCCCTTTGAGACCCATCGAATGCCTTCACATTCATAGTACCTGCTCGTATTTCATATAGTCCCTTTCCCCACCTCTTCAAAGTTGTCAGCGGACAGATGTTGAGGTTGGACCCTCCGTCTATCATAACTCTGGCAATAAACTTATCTTCACATTGCACTGTGATATGCAGTGCCCTGTTGTGGATTAACCCTTCACGTGGCAACTTGTCTTCATGAAAGGTAATCTTATGGCTTTCCAACATTTGTCCCACCTTATTTTCCATTTCTCCGATAGTAATGGTGTTGGGCACATATGCTTCATTCAGTACCTTCATCAGAGCGTTCATGTGTGCTTCGGAATTTTGCAGTAATGATAAGATGGATATCTGGGCGAGAGTCTTATTTAGATGATCAACAACAGAATACTCTCTTGCTTGTACTTTCCTCCAAATATCATCTGGACCAGTTTCAATGACGGGTTGTTTATTGGAAGCTTGCTTATTTGTCTCTCCCAAATGCTCAGGTGTGTAAATTTTGCCCGTTCTAGTCATTCCTTGTGCAGCGCCGGACTCTTCCATCTTTTCCCTTCCCTTTCTCCTAGACTCGGCAACATAATCCCAAGGTACAGCATTGGAACTGAAGGGGGGTATGGATGTCACCGTCATAGTGAAAGGTGTGGATACTTCTACCTTAAACGGTGCAGGTGTGGCTGCAGGTGGTGTCACTTCTACTTCAAAGGGAGCCGATGCGGCTACCTCAACTTTGCTGGCGGTTGTACCTGTACCACAATGGGATTGAGCATGACTTCCGGTTTCTTAGGATCATCACCTTCCCGAATAAATCCGATTGATCCCTCGGGATCCCATTCTTCATAAATTTCTATTACATTGACTCCTTCACCTCTATGATCTGGGAGGGAGTTGTTGTGGACATTGGGTGTGGCTTCTTTTGCTTGTATGACCTTAGTATCAATTAGTGTTTGGATCTTGTCTTTCAGGGTGCGGCATTCATCAATAGTATGTCCTTCCATACCGGAATAGCACGTCTTGTTTGGGTTGGCCCATTATGATGATTTTTCCATAGCCACGGCGGGAATAGGGGTGGCATATCCAGCAGCTTTTAATCTTTCATACAACTGGTTGATGGATTCAGCAATAGGGGTGTATTGTCTGGGTGGTTTGCGATCAAAATTGGGTCTGGGTTTCTGATAGTCTGGACGAGCTGGAGGTGAATGATAATAGACTGGTTGGGTATTATAGGTATGGTAGGTGGTAGTGGGTTGAGGATATCTAGGAGGTGAAGGCTGGTATGTGAGTCTAGGTTTTTGGTATACAAATGGAGATTTTCGACCTTGAGGAACCATTATTGTTCCCACTTCTTTCTTCTTTGATATGCCGCCTGATTGCAGTGCTTTATTCGTGGCCTGCAGTGTCTCGAAATTTGTCACAATTCCACTTTTGATACCTTCCTCGATCATTTCTCCGAGCTTGATGATATCGGAGAACTTGTGATTCTTGATTACTATTAACCTTTCGTAATATTGTGGATCCTGAGCCCTGATAAAGAATTTGTTCATCTGCTCTTCATCTAATGTCGGCCTGACCTTCGCTGCTTCTGACCTCCATCGAGTAGCATACTCGCGGAAATTCTTAGTGGGCTTCTTTTTGAGATTCTGGATATAGAATACATCTGGTGCATTTTTCGTGTTGAATCTGAACATATCCATGAAGACTGACGCCATGCTTACCCAATTAGCCCATTTCCTGGGATTTTTACTTATGTACCAAGACAGAGCGTCTCCGCTAAGGCTTCTTATGAACAACTTCATGTGAATCCTTTCATCATTTCTGACCCTTACAAGCTTATCACAGTAAGTTCTTAAATGAACCTTTGGGTCACCCGTTCCATCGAACATCTCAAACTTAGGAGGTTTGTATCCCTCCGGCTATTCCACATCTGGTTGAATACACAAATCCTCATAATTCAAACCTTCCATTCCTTTTCCTCCTTCAACACCCTGAACTCGGCTTGTGAGTTTCTTGAGCACTTCTGCCATGTTCTTAATGAGAAGGTCCTTTTCGAAGGATTCCAGTGTATATGAGACTGGCTGAGGGGAGTGGGGTAAGGTTTCCACGTATATGGGGTTGTTTTGGTGAATGTTAGGAGTTTGGGTGTAGTGGTGATCATAGGTTGAATTTTGGGATTGAGGATAGGTTGAGGGGTATCCTGAGGAGTGTGATAAGTGGTTTGCGGATGTTGAGTCGGGGGATGATGATGTTGAGGAGGTGTATGTATGGGTAAAGGATTTTGAGGAGGGGTTGTATATTGGTGGGGTGCGGGAGGATTCTGCGGGCGTTGGTTGGGTGTATTCTCAGGAGATTTTGGGTTTTGGGTATTTGGATGGTTGATATCTGGAACGTTTAGTGTGAGGGAGAGGTTCGCCAAGTTACGGACCTGCTCAAGCTCACCTTATAGTTCAAGTATATTCTTTTCAAGCCGCAAAACCAAGTCATTTGGTGCCAGAGTACTCCAACCATCAGAAGTTTCCACATTCTCAGCATGTGCGGTGTTGTCGCCGCTCATATTATCCATCTTAGATTTCTCCCCTTGCCTTTTGGTACACTTGGAGGAGGAGGAGGTGGAGGGCCTATGGATCTGGTATGCTAAGCTGATGATGCCAGTATGCATGAACCAACCTTAGGGGATGGGAATAAGAAAAAAGAAAGAAAAATAAAACGTAACCAAGTTAGTGAGAGTTCTGAAAAATGTTTGCGGTATTTAAACACATATTGCGGGGATGTAAATTCGTGTCCTAACTTAGGAGCCTCATTGTGCCCGAGGTAGGCCCAGCGACAAGTAGATTTTGAGAATTTAATGCCAATAATTGCCTTATTTCATTAACGCAATAAATAAGACAAATTCTGAAGCGATAATAAGGTAAGTCACTAATGGCACTTGGCCTTGTTACATTCGAAAAGCAAGATCAAATAAACCTAATCTACTTGGTCCTAGAAAGACCTTCTCTAGGCTTGATTCTCTTGTCTCCATCGATCAGGTTCCCCAGGTCGCACATGTCCAGCAGCAAGTATGCCCTTGCTAGATGTCCTCCCTCGATATCTTCAGCATTCTGGCAGTCTACGACTCTTTTCTGCAAAACAAAGAGAGTTGGTAATTTTGGATCTCTAGTTGTGCGGGCGAACAAAGAATTATGTGGTCACAGAACCTTCTTTGCAGTTGAAAATATTTTGGTGTGGTCCGCATAAGTTCAACACTTGGCTAATTTTTCCATATTATCCCTGCAATACACACTCATTCCTATAATTCACTTCAAAATCAGTTAGCTCAATACATAACCTATCTAAAAAGAAGAAAAATGAAAAGAAACATGGGTTGCCTCCCAAGAAGCGCAAGATTTAACGTCGCGGCACGATGTAGGTTACCATCGATCACTTGAAATGAAGAAACACCACAACGTGGCCATCATCAACCTTGCCAAGATAATGTTTCACCTGGTGACCATTAACTCCAAACACTTCATCATTTTTGTTCTTCAAGTCTAATGCACCAAAGGGTGTCACATGCACAACTTCAAATGGGCCACTCCACTTGGATTTCAGCTTTCCCAAAAACATCCGCAACCGAGAATTGAACAATAGCACAAGATCGCCTTCTTTGAACTCATTATTCCGGATATACTTGTCATGGAGGTACTTCATCTTGTCCTTGTACAAGGACAGACTTGAATATGCATGGAACCGAAATTCATCAAGCTCATTCAATTGTGCCACCCTTAAGTTGGCGGCAACATCCCACTCAAGGTTAAGCTTCTTCAATGCCCACATAGTCCTGTGCTCAAGTTCCACCAATAGGTGAAAGGATTTCCCAAACACTAAACGATACGGAGACATACCAATTTGTGTTTTGTAAGCCGTCCTATAATCCCAAAGAGCATCAACAAGTTTCTTCGACCAATCCGTCTGGTTGGCATTCACGATCTTTGACAAAATGCTCTTGATCTCCCGGTTGGAGACTTCAAATTGTCCACTTACTTGAGGATGATAGGGGGTCTACCTTTTGTGAGTGACACAATACTTTGAGAGTAAAGTATCAAACACTTTTTTGCAAAAGTGCGATCCCATCACTAATAATGGCCCTTGGAGTGCTAAACCTTGTGAAGATGTTATTTTTCAAAAATTCCACCACACTCCGAGCTTCATTATTGGGAAAAGCCACAGCTCAACCCATTTTGACGCATAATCCACAGCAACCAATATGTAAGTGTTCCCACAAGTGCTCACAAACGGGCCCATGAAATTAATGCCCCACACATCAAAAATGTCAAATTTCAAGATGGTGGTGAGAGGCATCTCATTTTTCTTAGAAATCCCTCCGGCCCTTTGACATTCATCATAACGCTTGAAAAGATCACTAGTGTCCTTGTAAAGAGTATTCCAATAGAATCAACAACTCAAGACCTTTATAGTCGTTCTAGCTCCACCATGATGACCACTGTTGCGCCCCCTTTTTCTCACGAAATCGGGTTTCGACATTTGGGACAACTCCTTTTCAGGATGGGTTTGGGATTGAAGAGTCGTCACCTAACTGATTAAGGTGCATTAGGGCACCTAGAGAAATTAACTCATTTAACCTGTTTACATCACCAGAGATCAGGTAAGGGCTCAAATTACCTTGAGGGGAAAGTGTTAGGCACTCCTCGAGGTCCACAACGGTGGGTCCCGGCCAAACTTAAATTAAGATAATTACTCTAAAAAGGGAGAAAGCGATTTGGACAAATACGATATTCAATATATTTTTTAAAACAAAAGTATGGGGGGTCCTAAGTGTTTTAGCCTATAGGATTATTCAATACAATACTGTGTAACTCCCTCAAGTCGGGGTGTCACCCATAGTATTAACGCATGGACTATCATCTCCCTACTACCCAATTACTATCTTTAAGATGTTACTTAAGCGCTCTAGTAGTTTCTAGCTCGTTCCTTATATGTGCGCTACCCGTCCCTTACCTATGGCCCTGGAGGTATTAGGATTCTATTTGGGATAGTTCTAGACCAGCCTATGTTACTTAAAATGTGAAATCTAGGCGACAAACAAAAAATTAATAGGACTTTCAGATAAGGAACAAATATGGGCTCACATTGACCTCCGCACATAGACAACAAAAGCACGCAATTGAATCAGCAAACTTTATTAACTTTGGAATCCTATTGGCAGGATATCTATGTGGAAAACAGAATGCAGAGACAGTTTTATTACGGCGAGCATTATGACCTATTCGTTTGCCTATTGATTTTATTCAGCATGAACCCGGGGCACTTCAAGCAGTAATATGTCACAATTATAACCCCCAGAATCATTACTAAGTCCTACATATATATTGCCTAAGTGATTGACAGTAGAGAATGAATTCAGAATCGACCTATAGGATTCTATAGTCATGATTTCTACGAGCTTATTAATTACAAGCATATAGGCATGATGTCTAGGTGTAGCACGGATTTTAATATAGGTTTTATTCAGTTTTCAATCCTATAGGCATGTTTTCTTATTGCTGAATTGACTTAAACCTTTTAGGCATGATTTCTAAATGTTGAATTGACTTAAACCTTATAGGCATGATTTCTAAATGCTGAATTGACTTAAACCTTATAGGCATGATTTCTAAATGTGAATTGACTTAAACCTTATAGGCAGGATCTCTAAGTTTAAAACTGATTTTTTTAGTCCTATAGGCATGATATCTATTAACTGTATACAGACAGAATTGAAACAGATTGTCAGAAAAGATAATTAGCTCAAACAACAAGGTCCTATAGGCATGATTACTAATGCACGTTTCTTGAAAACATGTATAGATCCTATAAACAGGATTTCTAACGTACAGAATCAAATGAAAGTCATATAAGCAGTATTTCTAGTATGCAAATGTAAAATCAGTATCAAAATGATCGTGAAATCGGCATGGTGCCACATAGTTCAATCGGCATAATTAAATCCTATATGCAGGATTTCTACCCAGTTTTAACAAAAAATGTAAGTAAACCCCCCCCCCCTCCCCAGCTTCACTAAATATTCCCATATCTATTATTACAGAGTTATTACAGCCCGGAATATCAAATGAATTACATAATGATATTATTTATGCTATAGGGAGCCTTCATAGGTCCAAATAAACCTTGGAACTAGACCTTCCACCATAATAACAACACAGTGATTCCTCCACGGTTCGTTGGAAATAGTATCTAGTGTGTCAAAGTTCCTAAGAGCCTCAGAGGACCCAGGGCAATTCTCACACCAGAACCACACATTCAGAAAGCAATTCATAAGAGATTGGAAAACCAGCCCTTAGTGTGTCAGAATTCAGAAGAGTCTCATGTGGACCCTAGGCAGTGCTCACACTGGGGTGGTTGAGAACCTAAAAGACTAGGAGTGGGGTTTTAAAAGCCAATACACGAAAGGGAGAAGAGGTAGGTTTTAAAATAGTTGGATTTCAGAAGAAACATGATTCAGAACATAGAGTTGCAAGTAGAACTGCGCCAAGAAAAACAAACATAATTCATGCTCAAACACATAGCTCAAATAAATTGAAGTCTAGTTAAGTTAAATACTCATGCTAGTACTTAAGACAATCATGGCTTAATCACATAAGCAATTAGGCAGCAACAATTAAACTGGCAAAACACACAAATTAAGCAGACAAGGCACATGAGTTAAGAAACAAACTAATTGATTACATGTTTATAGAATCCTGAGGAATGCAAAGTTCAGAACAGGTGTAAGATTAGTGCATGAAACAAATCAAACATTAGGCTAACTTATGATAGGATTCATATTATTCAAAACAACTTAATCCTAAATTAACAGTGTCACTCAATGGAATCATAGAATAATGTTAAGGACAGAACCATACTGGGAATTAAAGCATGCTAGTCGATCAAAGCATAAAGAATGAAATTACAAAGGGTTCAGGCATACTAGTTAAGTAGGAAAGCAAGTAAGTATGCCACATCAGTTAAGTTCCAGAATAACTTGCCCTTGGCTTTCAGCCAGCCAAAATAAGAGACAATTAGGACAGAATTATAACAAGAGAGCTTAAGTTTTTTAGAGAGTATGAGAGTTCGAGTCTGTCTAATAGGGGAGGGAGGAGGAGTTTAAATAGCATGGAATTAAGCAGAAAAATAAGGGACCCAATCAAGTATACACAAATAAGGAATGAAAATAAGTTGGGGTTCAATCAATTAACAGTCATAACAGTGTGTAATCAGGCGAGTACCACTCAAAATAAGGAAAGTATCAATTAACAGGCAGTCTCAAAGTAAATAAGGTAAGGAAATAATGGAAGCATAGTTGAATGTAAATAAGGAAAACATCAACATCATACGAGAAAGGTAAGAGTAAATGAAAATAAGTAGAGGATTTCAAACCCTAGAATTGGCATTAAAAAATAAGGTACATAAGGTAGATAAGAGGATTTTCAAAAGGAGAACCATAAAACCAGCACAAATATCACATAATTAACCTAGACAGGAGTCTTATTCAAAAACAGAATCGACCTATATTTGATTCAACTAAGATATGAACACCCTTAATTTTAAGTAAACACAATTTGATAGAGCAATAAAGGCGAAGAATCGTTTGTTTTAATAGAAAGAACATAGATAGAGAGTTATTAAAAAAAACATAAGATTATAACCAAATCTAGTTCTATTAAAGAAGGTTAAAACCCCTAGTTTTAGGTAAGCCACATAAAATCGGCAGAAAATAAAGACAATCAACTACATATTGCATGTGATAAACATAGACCAGAAATTATTTAAGAGAAACACATAATCGAACCAGATTTGGTTCAAATGGAAAAGGGTCTAAAACCCTAATTTCGGGTAAGTAAAAGAAATCGACAAAAATAGGCAGATTCATGCATAATAGGACGAATATAGACGGGATAGTACTTAAAATTAAAGCTTGAACCAGCTTTTGTTTGAACCAAAAGGGGATTTGAAAGCCCTAACCTTAGGGTTAAATACGAATCAATGAGAGATACGGAAATTGATCGTACTTACAAAGAGCAAGTGATGAACACAGACGAAATAAGCAACAAGTTAAGGATTTGAACCAATTTTGGTTCGATTCTGCTTGCCATATTAGGCAAACAATCATGTAACACCATCAACGAGTAGCCAGTAGGGAGGAGGGGCCAATATGGTAAGGAGATGAGGAGGGAATCTCATCAGAGGCGGGATTAGGGGAGTGCCTTTAAGTGACGGCGGCTTAGGGTTTTGAGAGGAGAAGAGGAAGAGATGAGAGAATACAGAGTCGGCGGGTTTGGGTGAATGAGAGTTTGGGATAGGGGTTTGGTAAATTAAAAGGGGTTGAGGTGTTGGGAGCCGTTGATCTTTTGAGATCAACGACTAGAAGTAAAGTGTTTAGACCGGGCAGGTTAATATGGACGGGTATGGGTACTGGGTTAGGAATGGTATGGGTATTGGGCTGGTTAATGGTTTAGGTTGTATTGGGTTGGTGCTAGGTCTGAAATTAATTAGGAAAGGGGCTAGATTTTAAATACCTAATTAAACCCGTAAAATAATTTATAAAAATAATTAATAAATAATAAAAAATGCCGGTTGTGCATGAAAAAATGATTTACAATAATTACTTAACATTATAAAATAGAAAAAGTCATTTTCCTCTGTCAATAATGTAATTATGAATATATGTGGCTATTATTGTGAAATATTGTAATTATAGCCTAAAGATGCAAATATAATTATACATAAAATGTTTAAAGCTTAATATGAATATAAATGATAAAAATTAACTAATAAATCAGTATAAAATTGTTTTTGATGCAATTAATAATTTTTTAGATATTAAAATGCCAGAATAAATTGATTAAAAGCCTTTAAAATATATAGAAAATTATGAAAAAATACTAATTGATGCTCATGCACAATTTGGAAGTATATATATATTTACAAAATATATATGGGAAAATTTGGGTATCAACAACCACCATATGGCGAAGAGTGGCAAGCCTCAAGAATTCCCAATTGTTCTTCCTCCGGCACACATCATCAAATCACACCATCAGTACAAATCTGGAAGAGATCATCCCAATAATATTCAAGGCAATCCCACTTGAGCTTCTTCCTTTGGTTTGAAGAAAACTCATTCGGTACAATGCCAATAACAAGAAAATTGGCTAAGTCGGCGAACCATGGCATCCCGGTTATAGGAATGGCTAGGAGTTGCTCGTCGGGAAATAAATCATTCATCCTCCTCCTCCAAACGAGACAAATGGTCCGCCACTTGGTTTTCACTACTCTTGCTGTCTTGAATCTCTAGATCAAACTCTTGTAAAATAAGCATCCAGCCCATTAATCTTGCTTTAGAATCTTTCTTGCTCATCAAATATCAAAGCGCCGCATGGTCGGTGTGAACAATCACCTTTGTACCCATCAAGTACGGGCGAAACTTCTCCATAGCAAAGACAATAGCAAGGAGCTCTTTTTCAGTCACTGTGTAGTTGACTTGGGCATCATTCATGGTCTTACTAGCATAGTAGACCGGATGGAAGATTTTAATGATATGTTGCCCCAATAAACCCTGCATCGCTTGGATCACACATGAGTTCAAAAGGTAAGTTCCAATTCGGTGCGGTGATAATAGGAGTAGTAGTCAACTTATACTTGAGATATTTGAATGCCTTCATACAATCTTCGTTGAAATGGAACTTGGCATCCTTCTCCAAAAGTTTGAACAAGGGGTTTACCACCTTAGAAAAATCCTTGATGAATCAGCGATAGAACCCCACATGACCCAAGAAGCTCATCACTCCCTTCACGGATGTAGGGGAGGGAGTTTGGAAATCACTTAGATTTTGGATTTATCAACCTCAATACCATGCTTTGAAATTTTGTGGCCAAGGACAATGCCTTCCTCGATCATGAAGTGACATTTCTCCCAATTCAAAACCAAGTTTGTTTCCTCACATCTTTCCAGTAACTTGTCCAAGTTGTCCAATCACTCTTCAAAAGAATTCCCCACCACGGAAAAATCATCGATGAAAACCTCAAGAAAGTCCTCCACCATATCGGTGAAGATGGCCATCATAAACCATTGAAAAGTCGTCGGTGCATTGCATAACCCTAATGGCATCCGTAAGAATGCGAAAGTAACATAGGGACAAGTGAAAGCGGTCTTCTCTTGGTCCTCAGAAGCAATAAGAATCTGATTTTAGCTGGAGTATCCATCAAGGAAGCAATAAAAAGCATGTCCGACAACCTATCCTGCATTTTATCAAGAAATGGAAGCAGAAAATGATCTTTCCGAGTGACTTTGTTGATCTTCCTATAGTCCATTACACTCTCCACCCTGTGACAGTTCTTGTGGGGATCAATTCATTCTTTTCATTTTTTATCATAGTCATTCCCCCTTTCTTTGGGTCACATTTCACCGGAGATGTCCACGAGCTATCGAAAATGGGATAAACAACCCCAGCATCCAACCATTTGATGATCTCTTTCTTCACTACCTCTTGTATTTCTTTATTTAATCTTCTTTGATGTTCCACAGAGAGTTTGGAATCCTCCTCCAAAATAATCTTGTGCATGCAAAAGGCGGTAACAAGTAAAGTGGAACAAGGGCCAAGAAACTCATACATGAGATGTGAGGGAAAAGGCTTTAACTCCAAAGTATGAGGCTCTTCGATTGAGGGCTTTGTTGGAAGAGTCTTCCGATTATCAAGATCTAAGGACAATTTTTGGGGTTCATAAGTATATGACCCTATTCCTTGCAAAGCATTGACACATTCCACAAAGCCTTCCTTCTCATATTCATCATGATTAAGCAACACAACTTCCAAGGTATCCTCAAAATTCATCACAGCACTAGCATCATCAACAATAACTTCGGTCACTAAGTCCACAAACAAACAAACTTTGTTGGTATTTGGTTGCCTCATCGATTTGCACAGATGGAAAACCACTTTTTCATCACCCACCCAAAAAGTGAGCTCACCGGCTTCCACATCAATTAGAGCCTTCCCCATAGCAAGGAAAGGTCTACCCAATATAATAGTCACCTCATAGTCAACCTCACAATCAAGGATCACAAAGTCCGCCAGAAGGATGAACTTATCAACATGAACCAACACATCATCAATAATACCCAATGGTCTCTTCATAGTCCGATCAACCATTTGTAACCTCATAGATGTGGGACATGGTTGCCCGATTCCCAAAGTTTTGAATACCGAATAGGGCATCAAGTTGATACTTGCCCCCAAATCACATAGAGTTTTGGCAAAGTCAGCGCTCTCAATAGTGCAAGGGATTGTGAAAGCGCTGGGATCTTCCAGTTTCGGAGCCATTGAGTGCGCAATAGCAGTCACTTGATGTGTCATCTTGATAGTCTCACAATTCATTGATATTTTCTTTGTTACCAAATCCTTCATGAGCTTTGCATAACCCGACATTTGTTCTAACGCCTCAACCAATGGCACATTAATGGACAAGCTCTTCATCATATCAATAAACCTCTTGAATTGGTTCTCATTATTTTTCTTTGCGAGCCTTTGAGGGTATGGGGGAGGAGGCCTTTGCATTGGTACTTTGTCCTTTTGCACTACCGGTTCTGGTATGTCAATCACGTGCTCTCTAGACGGATTCACATCTTCATGGGTCTCCTCCACACTTTCATCAATGTCAATCCTCACTTCTTCATTAGCTTGAACCACATTACTTGGAGTCTCATCTTCTTGAACCAACTCATCATCATCCAAAATACTTCTTTGAATTGAGGTGGTGGAATCTCCACCTATTTCTCTCCTTGAGGTTACGGCCATGGCATGTCCTGTGTTGTTCCCACCCTTAGGGTTCACCACTGTATCACTAGGTAGTGACCCCTTAGGTCGAGTGTTTAAAGCTTGCGAGATTTGCCCCAATTGAACTTCCAAATTGCGGATTGAAGTGTTTTGAGAGGCTATTTGAGCATCAGATTCGGCATTTTCTTCATCATTTGTTTGAACATATTCTCAATCTGTCCTATTTCATTATTGGATGAACTAGAACCTTGAGACGGATATGGAGGCGGGTTGCTTGGTTGTTGATACATCGGGGGCCTTTGAAAGCCCGATCCCTGATTCCCTTGGTTATTATTGTTCCAACCCCCTTGGTTGTTGCCTCCCCAATTATTTTAATGTTTCCACCCTAATTTCCTTGATTACTTTGATTACTCCAATTTTCTTGATTATTGTTATTTCCCCAATTACCTTGATTGTTACCACCAATCCAATTGCCTTGGTGGCCTTGGTTGTTACAATTTCCTTTATTTCCTTGTGATCGTCATTGTTGTTGATTTTGGCTTTGAGCATTGTTTCTTTGGCCTTGACAATTGTTGACATATTGCACTTCTTCTTCTTGCTCATTAAATGAATTACCTTGGTTATACCCACTATCATCTTGCATGAATTGTTCCGGATGGCTTTGCCCTTGTTGACCTTTTTGACATCTCTTGCTCATCATCATATTCACTTGTTTCGCCCCTTAAACTTGTTGAAGTTGAGCTTTGACCAATTGATTCATTGTGGTTGTCAACTCGGCAATATCTTGCCCATGATCATGTATCTCCTTGTGTAGGTGAATGACATTTGGGTCACCTTGAAGAACATTGGCCCTACTTTTCCATGCCGACGAGGTATCCGCTATCTCATCCAAAATTTCACAAGCTTCAGCATAAGGCGTGTTCATGAAGTTCCCTCCATCGAGTTGATTTACCACACATTGATTTGTTGTGTTGATCCCCCTATATAAGGTTTGGTGGATTATGTACTCGGTCATATCATTATTCGGGCACTCTTTAACCATGATACAATATCTTTCCCAAATCTCGTGCAATGGCTCATTGGGCTCTTTCTTGAACTCTAGAATTTCATTCTGTAGTGTAGCCATGTGCCCCGGAGAGAAGAATTTGGCAATGAATATTTCAGCCAACTCATCCCATGTATGGATGGAATGATTGGGTAATCTATCCAACCAGTCCAATACCTTTCCCCGTAGAGAAAATGGAAATAGCCTCAATCGCAGTGCATCCTCGAAAACATTTGTTTGCTTGCTCCCTCAACAAGTATCGACAAACCTCTTGAGATGTTTGTAAGAATTTTGTCTTGGAGTCCCGGTGAAGAATCCATTTTTCTTAAGTGTGAGCATCACGTTAGTGATTTGGAAGTTGCCCGCCCTAATACGGTCCGGGACTATAGCACTTGCATAACCCTCGTTCGGCAACACCCGGTGCGCTGCCGCTCTTGGTAGAGGTGGGGGAGGTATGGGAACATTATCATGAGCCGGTCGGCCTCGCCTATTTTCTTGAGGTTCGGGGAGAACCTCGTCTCCTTGATCATCGTTCACTTCCTCCCCCGATGGAAAATTCCTAATGGACTCATTGTTGAGAGTCATTCTCGTACCTATAAGTAATTCAAAAAAAAATGAGTGACTCGGAAGGAAAAGAAGACAAATCATGCAAAAACCTAGATATATAGATAGATTCGTTTAACTCCCCGGCAACGGCGTCAAAATTTGATCTCGCCCAAACTCACACCACAAATATAGGTTGTGAGGCGGTCGAAGCAATAATCAGGTTTGAATCCACAGGGAGTTATATTTTGGATTAGGTATACACCTGTGTGAATGTATGATGTGCCCTAAATTACACTTCCACATTGACAATTGTTGTTTCTACTTCTAATTTTTACTCTACTGATTGCAATAGTAAAGCTAAGAGACAATATTTTTGGTTTTGGTTGTTTTTCAATTTATGAAAGATCTAGGGTTGCGACTTCTCCCTAGTTGGTTATCTAACAGATTTAGAGCTTTAGGTCATGTTTAGTTGATCGTGATACAATATAGCGATCACACACAATTACTCATTCTATACCTCTCGGTAGTTTGAGTGATTTTGCCTGATTTGTCTTTCTCAAGTCCAAATGGGTATTCCACAAAGCAAGTGATAAATGCTCTAGTTGGGTCTTGCTATCTCTAGGTTCGACCCTTTAATTGGGGCTATCAATTTCTTGAGTTCACCCCAATTCCTTGTTAGCCGAGTTTTCCAAGACTTAGTCTCACTTTCTCAAGTAGAGACTAAGTCAATTTGGCATGAATCAATATTTGCAATCATTAATTCTAGAATTCAAGTAAGAAAAAGGCTAAATATCATATACCCAATTATAAATAATCCCTAAATCAATAACACATTAAGTACTCATACTAGGGTTGGGTCACAACCCTAGCTAAGGGTTTAACTACTCATGGAAAATGAAGAATTAAAGAAGAAACTAAGATAGAATGCATAATAATTGATTAAGGAGAGAAACTCTGATGTTTAAAAGCTTATCTAGTACAATGTTACCCAATACAGTAAATAAAAACGGCTCAGGTGCTCCCAACTTACACATTTTTTCCTAAAAAAGACAAAAAGTTCTATTTATACTAAGCTAAAATTGTCTGACAAAAATACCCCTGCGGAGGTTATGCGGTCCGTATGTTGAGATTGACTGGTCAATTGGGCTTTCTGCGGCCACATAAAACTGGGATGTGGCTGCACTTCATTTAATTGTTCGGACCGCATATTTCTGAGTGCGGCCGCACACTTGAACTTGGACTGGAGTTGGCCTTCATTATGCAAACCGCACATTTATGAGTGCGGCTGCACTTTAGCCTCTTGCGGCCGCCAAATTATAGTGTAGTCCGCACATCTTAAGTCTTCCAAAAATATGACTCTCTGATTCAGGTCTTTTGCGGGCCGCACAATTACGAGTGCGGCCGCACAATAATAGTACGGTCCGCACATCTTCAATCTTAAAAAATGCATGTTCTCTGAAGCTTGTTGTCTGCGGATGCACAATAATTGTGCGGTATGCACTTTGTGAAGAGATTCATCAGTGCTTCTTCAGAGTTTGCGGCCGCACACGATATTGTGCGTTCCGCACTGTGACCTTCTTGCCTTGTTTTGGTCCTTGTCCAATTTTTCTCCTTTTTGAGTTGATTTTCACTTCTTTCGCTCGTTTCCCAATATTCCTGCAAGAAAGCACATTTCATTAGTTCTCAGGAATACCTTTAGGCATTTTTGAGCTAAAACATAAGTAAAAGAGAGCAAATAAACAGTAAAAATTCCTACTTATCAGTGAGCCTCTAGTCTTTTTACTTTTTCTTTTTTATTATTTTCTTTTTTCTTTTCTTCTTTCCCTCCTTCTCACCACTCACCAGATGTCTCCATCATCGCCCACTTTCACTAACTTTATATGTTCCATGACAACAAGGTCTTCATCCCATTTAGAAATTCTAATGAGGCTTTGTTGGAAGAGAAAAGATATATGAGAGACAAGGTTACTGTGTTAAGAACCTTGAAAATTTGCCGATGAAGTCTTCTATACTCGTTATAGTTTTAATGCTGAGTTTTTGGAGAGTTCTTTTTGGTAAAAGAATTGGATTAATGGACGAAGAAAGTGGACATACAAAAAGGTCACAGGAAAACTTTTTCTGGCCAAAAGCTTACCAGTGCTTCTTCGTTTGCAATCGAACTTTACAACTACTACATACTCTATATGATCTACTTTTGATCATTAAACCCAAAATATTTCAAACTTAGAATTAGGTATGATGTGTTAATTTTATCCAATTATTGGTGCAGATCTGTATCTCTCTTTTTGAGAGAAAGACATTTTCTTTTAGGAGAAGATAAAGTGTGTGGGTGGGTTTGTTTGCTGGGGTGGGGTGTGAAGAAGATCAAGTAAGGAACTTTTGTGGGAAAAAAATAATTTTAAATTTTTTTTTAAATGGTAGGTATATGATGCGAGTGTATTTCACTGCTCAATTCAAGAGTGGTTGTGGGTCCGACTAGGAGGTATTTAAATTCACTTTGGATAGGATAGGACGCTTGTAAAGATTAAGTGTAAAATTTGATTTTTCCGCACAAGTACAGGGTGCATCATATGTATTTTCCTAATTATTTACATCCCCAACTTTGCTTTATAAATCAAAGGGATAATACATAAGATGCATCATATACTTGTCCGGAAAAAGACAGCTTCACACTTAACCTTTACGGACATCCTATTACTACCCTATTTTTGTCAAAAGTGAATTTAATACCACCTTGTGAAACAAAGAAATAATTATTTTTTCTTTTTTCTTTTTCATTCACACATTTTTCCCTTTTTCCTCCATAGCTACCACCAAAACTTCCATTACCAACAGGCTTTTTTGCGGCTTGATGCTTCTTTCTTTTGTTTTAATTTCGTTTGGTTTACAAGTTTAATTATTATGAAATTAACAAAGAATTTAGTAATAGTGGTATTTGGACCAAATCCCGCACTGCACAAACATATTTCAAGATGAGCAACCAAAACGCCACCACCAACTTCATCGGTGGAGTTTGCCACCTTTTAGGAAAAATAATTGATAATAATCAAGCTGATGAAGTTTGCTTAATATTGGGTCTTCAGTCTGTTTTGCATCTCAACTTAATCCTTTTCAAAAATGATGTGACAATATGTTTTGTGTCAGTTGGAGCAACTCTCTGAAATATCATAACATTCTTAAACTCAAGAATTTTTCTCCACACTTGTTCAAGCAATTCTTGGATTTGTCAGGGTATTCTTAAACTTTAGGAATGTCTCATGGTCATTAATAGCACATCTCTTAACTGTGAGGGTTTTTGAGTAAACATATATGAATAAGAAATGGTTGTAAAGATGAAGAAGAAAGGAAAATGGAGAATAAAGAAGTGGGTTTTGAGATGGAGAAGAAAGGGGGAGGTGGAGTGATGAGTAGGGATTTTGACCGTGTATTTGTCCTCTTTTACTTGAGTTTTAGCTCGAAAATGCTTAAAGGTATCCCTGAGAACTAATGAAATGATATTTCTTTCAAGAATATTGAGAAACGAGCCAAAAAGTGAAAATCAACTCAAAAATGAGTCAAAATTGGACAAGGACAAAAAAATAGGGCAAAAGTGCTTAGAGTGCGGATCGCAAAATACTGTTTACGACTGCAAACAATAAAGGAACCCTGTCAAATTCATCTTCAGAGTATTCGGACTGCATAATTCTAGTGCGGACGCAAAAGAGAGGTTCAGAGACTTGGAAAGTATGAGCAATCAAAGTTGTGCGGCCGCAGAAGTCAATGTGCGGCCGCATTCACTTTTGTACGGACCACAGAGGAGTAGATTCAGAGAAACGTCGGTTGAAGATATGCGGACCTCATGAATATTGTGATGCCGCAGAAGCCAATTTGCGGCCGCACTCACAACTGTGCTAACCGCAAAGTCAAGTCCAAATCCCAGTTCAAGCCAAGTGTGCGGCCGCACTCAGAAGTGTGCAATCCGCACATCTTGATGAACTTCGGTCATATCCCAACTTTGTGCGACCGCAGAAGGCTCAGTTGACCAGTCAAGCTCAGAGTGCGGACCGCACTCAGAAGTATGCGGCCGCACAACCTCCGCAGGGGTATTTTTGTCAGATATGTTCAGCTTAGTATAAATAGGACTTTTTGTCATTTTTACGTGAAGTTTGGTTTTTGTAAGAGCACCTGGCCATTTTTCTTTACTGTTTTAAGTAATTTTGTACTAGATTTGTCTCCAAATACTAGATTTTCATCCCATAATTAATTATTATGGATTCTATCTTTATTTCTTCTTTAATTTATTCAATTTTCATGAATAGCTAAATCTCTAGTTAGGGTTGTGACCCAACCCTAGTGTGGGTATTCAATGGGTGTTTGAATTAGAGCTTGTTTGTGATTGGGTTAGTGATATTTAGCCTTGTTCTTGCTTGAACTCAAGGATTAGTGATTGCAAACACTGATTCATGCCTAGTCGACTTAGTCTCTACTTGAGAAAGAGAGACTAAGTCTAGGAAAACTTGGCTAACAAGAAACTGGGGTGAACTCAAGAAATTGATAGCCCCAATTAGGGGACGAATATAGAGATATTAAAACACGACTTGAGCTATTATCACTTATATTGTGCAATACCCATTTGGACTTGAGAAAGCCAAATTGGGCAAAATCACTCAATCTACCGAGAGGTATAAAGTGAGTATCCGAGTGTGATTGATATATTACAACCCCGACCAAGCAAACTTTCCCTAGAGTTTACAACTCATTAGGTAACCACCTAGGTGGAAATCACGACCTTAGATCCCTTTTATCGTTTGAAAAACAACTCAAAACCAAAAGTATTTTCCTTAGTTTTATACTTGCATACAATAGAACAGAGTATAATTAGAACAAAAACCAATATTGTGAAAGTGTAATTTGAGTCAAAACATACAATCAAACTAGATATACACCTAATCCCATATTCTAACTCCACGTAGATTTGATCCTGACCTTCATTGGGTTTATTATTGCATCGACAGTGTGTGAGACTAGAATTCATAGTTTAACATGTTATATGCCTTACAGTTTATGTGCATTAATGATAAAAATACACTTTTTATGTGCTTAATGGAGTTTATTTCATGTGTAGGTAAATTGGAGATGGAAACCGAGCTAAATGGATGCAAATATGTCGAAAATACGCTTGAGAGGCGAAGAGGGAACACCCTGGCCTTATCCAGGCGTTTGCCTCCTAAAGTCAGGTTGGCCCTGGCGTTAGGGGGCGTTTGCCTCCTAAAGCCAGGCTGGCCCTGGCGTTAGTGGGGATTTTGCCTCCTAAAGCCAGGCCTGCCCTGGCCTTAAGGGGGCGTTTGGCCCCAAACGCCTGGTTCCTTGGTTCCGGTCAATTTCGAGTTTTGACGAGTTTAAGTGTTTCCCAGGTGGAATAGAAGTCTCCTACACATTTAGGGTTTTTCCTAAACATATAAATAGACTCCTAAAACACAAATAAAGGAGATATGGAAGGCATTCGAGGGGATTCGAAGAGAAGAAACCATTAAAGTGACAAAACATTGGTTTCTACATCTTTTATTCATTACTTTGTAGTTCAATTATGAAATTTATTTTGGGTTTGATTCG
>MDKI01045734.1:0-25546 GCA_005239505.1 Nicotiana paniculata
TGCCAAAAAATGTAACTTGATCATTTCGAAGCGTTGGTTATGGTACCTTGGGTTGTATTTGATATCCTGAAAAAATGTAATGAGATCAGGTACCAGCTCCGTACCAAGGCGTCCGGGGTGGACCATGACATGCGATAATACATGCACGACTGGCGGAATTCCAGTTTAATTGCCATAAAATGCCAAAAAAATGTAATTTGATCATTTCAAAGCGTTGTTTATGGTTCCGTGGGGTCATATTTTATTTCCCGAAAAAATATCATGTCATTCTGTAACGGCTGTGTACCAAGGCGTCCGACCTGGACCATGGCAGGCGATAATACAGGCACGACTAGCGGAATTCCAGTTTAACTGGCATAAAATGCCAAAAAATGTAACTTAATCATTTCGAGGCGTTGGTTATGGTTCCTTGGGTCTTATTTGATTTCCCACACAAATATCATGCGATCCGGTACTCGCTTCGTACCAAGGTGTCCGGCGTGGACCATGGCAGGCACTAATATAGGCACGACTGGCGGAATTCCAGTTTAATTGCCATAAAATGCCAAAAACTGTAACTTGATCATTTCTAAGCATTCGTTATGGTTCCTCGGGTCCTATTTAATGTCCCGGAAAAATATCATGCGACCCGGTACCAGCTCTGTACCAAAGCGTCCGGCCTGGACCATGGCAGGTGATAATACAGGCACGACTGGTGGAATTCCAATTTAATTAACATAAAATGCCAAAAAATGTAACTTGATCATTTCGAAGTGTTGCTTATGGTTCCTTGGGTTGTATTGATGTCCCAGAAAAATATCATGCGATCTAGTATCGGCTCCATACCAAGGCGTCTGGCTTGGACCATGGTAGACGATAATACAGGCACGACTGTCGGAATTCCTGTTTTATTGCTATAAAATGCCAAAAAATATAACTTCATCATTTCAAAGCGTTAGTTATGGTTCCTTGGGTCGTATTTGATGTCCCAAAAAAATATCATGAGATCCGGTACCGGTACCGGTTTCGTACCAAGGCGTCCGGGTTGGACCATGGCAGGCGATAATACATGCACGACTGGCGGAATTCATGTTTAATTGCCATAAAATTAAAAACAAATGTAACATGATCATTTCGAAGAGTTGGTTATGGTTACTTGGGTCATATTTGATGTCTCAAATAAATATCATACGATCCGGTACCGGCTCCATACCAAGGTGTCCGGCCTGAACCATGGATGGTGATAATACAGGCACGACTGGCTGAATTCCAGTTTAATTGCCATAAAATGTAACTTGATCATTTCGAAACGTTGGTTATGGTTCCTTGGGTCGTATTTGATGTCCCAAAAAAATATTATGCGATCCGCTACCGGCTCCATACCAAGGTGTCCGGCCTGGACTATGGATGGTGATATTACAGGAACGATTGGCGGAATTCCAATTTAATTGCCATAAAATATAACTTGATCATTTCGAAGCGTTGGTTATGGGTACTTGGGTCGTATTTTATGTCCCGGACAAGTATCATGCTATCCGGTACCGGCTCCGTACCAAGGCATCCGGCCTAGACCATGGCAGGCGATAATCATGCACGACTGGCGGAATTCTAGTTTAATTGCCATAAAATGCCAAAAAAATGTAACTTGATCATTTTGAAGCAATGGTTATGGTTCCTTGGGTCATATTTGATGTCCCATTCAAGTATCATGCGATCCGGTACCGGCTTCGTAGCAAGGCGTCCGTCCTGGACCATGGCAGGTGATAATAAGAGCACGACTGGCGAATTCCAGTTCAATTACCATAAAATGCAAAGAAATGTAACTTGATCATTTTGAAGCGTTAGTTATGGTTCCTTGTTTTGAATTTGATGTCCCAGAAAAATAACACGTGGTCCGGTACTGGCTCTGTACCAAGGCGTCCGGCCTGGACAATGGCAGGCGATAATAGAGGCACGACTGACGGAATTCCAGTTTAATTGCCATAAAATGCCAAAAAATATAACTTGATCATTTCAAAGTGTTGGTTATGGTTCCTTGGGTCATATTTGATGTCCCGGGGAAATATCATGTGATCCGGTACCAGCTCCGTACCAAGGCGTCCATCCTGGGCCATGGCAGGCGATATTACAGGCATGACTAGCGGAATTCCAGTTTAACTGGCTTAAAATACCAAAAAATGTAACTTAATCATTTCAAGGCGTTGGTTATGGTTCCTTGGGTCTTATTTGATGTCTCTGACAAACATCATGCGATCCGGTACTGGCTGCGTACCAAGGTGTCCGGCATGGACCATGGCAGGCGCTAATACAGGCACGACTGGCGGAATTCAAGTTTAATTGCCATAAAATGTAACTTGATCATTTTAAAGCGTTGGTTATGGGTCCTTGGGTCATATCTGATGTCCCAGACAAATATCATGTGATCCGGTACCACTTCCGTACCAAGGCGTCCGGCCGGGACCATGGCAGGCGATATTACAAGCACGACTAGCGGAATTCCAGTTTAATTGCCATAAAATGCAAAAACATGTAACTTGATCATTTTTAAGAGTTTGTTATGGTTACTTGGGTCGTATTTGATGTCCTAGACCGATATCATGCAATCCAGTATCGGCTTCATACCAAGGTGTCCGGCCTGGACCATGGATGGTGACAATACATGCACGACTGGCGGAATTCCAGTTTAATTGCCATAAAGTGTAACTTGATTATTTCGAAGCTTTGGTTATGGTTACTTGGGTCATATTTGATGTCCTAGACAAATATCTTGGGATCTGGTACCGGCACCGTACCAAGGTGTCCGTCCTGGACACTGGCAGGCGATAATACAAGCACGACTAGCAAAATTCCAGTTTAATTGCCATAAAATGCCAAAACATGTAACTTGATCATTTCGAAGCATTGGTTATGGTTCCTTTGGTCATATTTGATGTCTGGACAAATATCATGCGATTCAGAACCGGCTCCATACCAAGGCGTCCGACCTGGACCATGGCAGGCGATAATACAGGCACGACTGGCGGAATTCCAGTTTAATTGCCATAAAATGCCAAAACATTTAACTTGATCATTTCGAAGCTTTGGTTATGGTTCCTTGGGTCGTATTTGATGTCTAGGAGAAATATCATGTGATACGGTACCGACGTCATACCAAGGCGTCCGGCCTGGACTATGGCAGGCAATAATACAGGCACGGCTGGCGGAATTCCAGTTTAATTGCAATAAAATTCCAAAAAATGTAACTTGATCATTTCAAAGCATTGGTTATGAATCCTTGGGTTGTATTTGATGTCCCGGACAAATATCATTTGATTCGGTACCGACTACATACCAAGGCCTCCGGCCTGGATCATGGAAGGCGATAATGCAGGCACGACTGGCTGAATTCCAATTTAATTGCGATAAAATGCCAAAAAATGTAACTTGATCATTTCGAAGTGTTGGTTATGGTTCCTTGGGTCATATTTGATGTCCCTGAGAAATATCATGTGATCCAGTACGGGCTCCGTAGCAAGGCGTCCGGCCTGGACCATTGAAGGTGATAATACAAGCACGATTGGCTGAATTCAAGTTTAATTGCTATAAAATGCCAAAAAATGTAACTTGATCATTTCGAAGCGTTGGTTATGGTTCTTTTGGGTCGTATTTGATGTCCCGGACAAATATCATGCGATCCAGTACCGGCTCCGTACCAAGGCGTCCGGACTGAACCATGGCAGGCGATAATAGATGCACGACTCGCAGAATTCCAGTTTAATTGCCATAAAATGCCAAAAATATAAACTAATCATTTCGAAGTGTTGATTATGGTTCCTTGGGTCATATTTCATATCACGGACAATGTCATGCGACCCGGTACTGGCTCCGTACCAAGGCGTCCGGCCTGGACCATGACAGGCGATAATACAGGCACGACTGTCGGAATTCCAGTTTAATTGCCATAACATGCCAAAAAAATGTAACTTCATCATTTCAGAGCGTTGGTTATGGTTCTGTGGGTCGTATTTGATATCCTGGAAAAAATATCATGCAATCCGGTACCGGCTGTGTACCAAGCATCCTGCCTGGACCATGGCAGGTGATAACAGAGGCACGACTGACGGAATTCAAGTTTAATTGCCATAAAATGCCAAAAAATGTAACTTGATCATTTCGAAGGGTTAGTTATGGTTCCTTGGATAGTATTTGATGTCCACGACAATTATCATGCGATCTGGTACCGGCTTCGTACCAAGGCGTCTGACCTGGACCATGGCAGGCGCTAATACAGGCACGACTGGCGGAATTTCAGTTTAATTGCCATAAAATGCCAAAAAATGTAACTTGATCATTTCGAAGCGTTGGTTATGGTTCCTTGGGTCATATTTCATATCCTAGAAAATATCATGTGACCCGGTACCGGCTCTGTACCAAGGCGTCCGACCTGTACCATGGCAGGCGATAATACAGGGACGGCTGTCGGAATTCCAGTTTAATTGCTATAAAATGCCAAAAATATGTAACTTGATCATTTCAGAGCGTTGGTAATGGTTCCTTGGGTCGGATTTGATGTCCCGGATAAATATCATACGATCCGGTACCAGCTCTGTACTAAGGCGTCCGGCCTAGACCATGGTAGGCGATAATACAGGGACGGCTGTCGGAATTCCAGTTTAATTGCTATAAAATGCCAAAAATATGTAACTTGATCATTTCAGAGCGTTGGTTATGGTTCCTTGGGTCGGATTTGATGTCCCGGATAAATATCATACGATCCGGTACCAGCTCTGTACTAAGGCGTCCGGCCTAGACCATGGCAGGGGCTAATACAGGCACGACTGGTGGAATTCCAGTTTAATTGCCAAAAAATGCCAAAAAATGTAACTTGATGATTTCGAAGCGTATGTTATGGTTCCTTGGGTCCTATTTAATGTCTCGAACATATATCATGTGACCCGGTACCGGCTCCGTACCAAGTTGTCCGGCCTAGACCATGGTAGGCGATAATACAGGCACGACTGGCAGAATTCTAGTATAATTGCCATAAAATGCCAAAAAATGTAACTTGATCATTTCGAAGCGTTGGTTATGTTTCCTTGGGTCATATTTCATATCTGGGACAATATCATGCGACCCGGTACCGGCTGCGTACCAGGGCGTCCGACCTGTACCATAGCACGCGATAATAAAAGGCAAGACTATCGGAATTCCAGTTTAATTTCCATAAAATGCCAAAAATATGTAACTTGATCATTTCAGAGCGTTGGTTATGGTTCCGCGGGTCGTATTTGATGTCCTGGAGAAATACCATGCGATCCGGTACCGGCTCTGTACCAAGGCATCCGGCCCGGACCATGGCAGGCGATAATAGAGGCACGACTGACGGAATTCCAATTTAGTATCCATAAAATGCCAAAAACTGTAACTTCCTCGTTTCGAAGCGTTGGTTATGGTTCCTTGGGTCATATTTGAAGTCCCGGACAAATATCATGCGACTCGGTACCAGATCCGTACCAAGGCGTCCGGCCTGGACCATGGCAGGCGATAATACAGGCACGACTGGCGAAATTCCAGTCTAATTCCCATAAAATCCAAAAAAATATAACTTAATCATTTCAAAGCGTTGGTTATGGTTCCTTGGGTCATATTTGATGTCCCGTACAAATATCATACTATCCGATACTGGCTCCATATCAAGACATCCGGCCTGGACCATGGCAGGCGATAATACAGGCATGACTGGCGGAACTCCAGTTTAATTGCCATAAAATGCCAAAAAATGTTACTTGATCATATTGAAGTGTTGTTTATGGTTCCTTTGGTCGTGTTTGATGTCCCGGACAAATATCATGCGATCCCATACCGACTCCATACAAGGCGTCCGGCCTGGACCATGGCAACCGATAATACAGGCACAACTGGCGGAATTCCAGTATAATTGCCATAAAATGCGAAAAATGTAACTTGATCATTTCGAAGAGTTGTTTATGGTTCCTTGGTCGTATTTGATGTCCCGGTCAAATATCATGCGATCTGTTACCGGCTCCGTACCAAGGCCTCCGGCCTGGACCATGGCAGGCGATAATACAGGCACGACTGTCTGATTTCCAGTTTAATTGCTATAAAATTCCAAAAATATGTAACTTGATCATTTCAGAGCGTTGGTTATGGTTCCATGGGTCGTATTTGATGTCCTAGAAAAATATCATGCGATCCGGTGCCGGCTCTGTACCAAGGCGGCAGGCCTGGACCATGGCAGGCGATAATAGAGGCACGACTGACGGAATTCCAGTTTAATTGCCATAAATTGCCAAAAAATGTAACTTGTAATTTCGAAGTGTTGGTTATGGTTCCTTGGGTCGTATTTGATGTCCCGGACAAATATCATACTATCCGATACCAGCTCCGTACCAAGGCGTCCGGCCTGGACCATGGCAGGCGATAATATAGGCACGACTGGCGGAATTCCAGTTTAATTGCCATAAAATGCCAAAAAATGTTACTTGTTCATTTCAAAGCGTTGTTTAGGGTTCCTTTGGTCGTATTTGATGTCCCGGTAAAATATCATGCGATTCGGTACTAGATACCTACCACGACGTCTGGCCTAGACCATGGCAGGCAATAATACAGGCACGACTTGTGGAATTCAAGTTTAATTGCCATAAAATTCCAAAAAATGTAACTTGATCAATTCGACGCATTGGTTATGAATCCTTGGGTTGTATTCGATGTCCCGGACAAATATCATGTGATTCGCTACCGGCTACGTACCAAGTCATCCGGACCGGACCATAGAAGGCGATAATGTAGGCACGACTTGGCGGAATTCTAGTTTAATTGGCATAAACTGCCAAAAAATGTGACTTTATCCCTTCAAAGAATTGGTTATCGTTTCTTGGGTCATATTTAATGTCCTGGACAAATATCATACGATCCGGTACCAGCTCTGTACAAGGGCGTCCGGCCTGGACCATGGGAGGCGATATTACATGCTCGACTAGCGGAATTCCAGTTTAATTGCCAAAAAATGTAACTTGATCATTTCAAAGCGTTGGTTATGGTTCCTTGGGTCATATTTGATTTCCCGGACAAATATCATACTATCCGATACCGGCTCCATACCAAGGCGTCTGCCCTGGACCATGGCAGGCGCTAATACAGGCACGACTAGCGAAACTCCAGTTTAATTGCCATAAAATGCCAAAAAATGTAACTTGATCATTTCAAAGCGTTGGTTATGGTTCCTTGGGTCATATTTAATGTGCCGGACAAATATCATGTGACCCGGTACCGGCTCCTTACCAAGGCGTCCGGCCTAGACCATGGTAGGCGATAATATAGGCACGATTGTCGGAATTCCTATTTAATTGCTATAAAATGCTAAAAAATATAACTTGATCATTTCAAAGTGTTAGTTATGGTTCCTTGGGTCATATTTTATATCCCGGACAAATATCATACGATCCAGTACCGACTCCGTTCCAAGGCATCCGGCCTGGACCATGGCAGGCGATAATCCATGCATGACTGACGGAATTCCAGTTTAATTGCCATAAAATGCCAAAAAATGTAACTTGATCATTTCGAAGCGTTGGTAATGGTTCCTTGGGTCGTATTTAATGTCCTAGAAAAATATCATGTGATCTGGTAACGGCTCCATTGGCGTCCGGCCTGGACCATGGTTGGCGATAGTACAAGCACGACTAGCGGAATTCCAATTTAATTTCCATAAAACGCCAAAAAATTAACTTGATAATTTTGAAGCATTGGTTATAGTTCCTTGTGTCATATTTGATGTCTCAAAAAAATATCAAGAGACCCGGTACCGGCTCCGTAACAAGGAGTCCGACCTGGACCACGACACGCGATAATATAGGCATGGCTGGTGCAATTCCAGTTTAATTGCCATAAATCTCCAAAAAATTTAACTTGATCATTTCAAAGTTTTGGTTATGGTTCCTTGAGTCATATTTTATGTACCAAAAAAATATCATGCAATTCAGTACCGTCTACGTACCACAGCGTCCGGCCTAGACCATGGCAGACAATAATACAAGCACGACTTGCGGAATTCCAGTTTAATTGCCATAAAATGCCAATAAATGTATGTTCATCATTTCAAAGCATTTGTTATGGTTCCTTGGGTCGTATTTGATGTCCCGGGAAAATATCATGCGATGCGGTACTAGCTCCGTACCATGGCGTCCGGCCTGGACCATGGTAGGCGCCAATACAAGCACGAGTGGCGGAATTCCAGTTTAATTTCCATAAAATGCCAAAAAATGTAACTTGATCATTTCGAAGCGTTGGTTATGGTTCCTTGGGTCATATTTCATATCCCAGAAAATATCATCTGACCCGGTAACGGCTCCGTACCAAGGTGTCTGGCCTGTACCATGGCAGGCGATAATACAGGAACGACTGTCGGAATTTCAGTTTAATTGCTATCAAATGCCAAAAATATGTAACTTGATCATTTCAGAGCGTTGTTTATGGTTCCGTGGGTCGTATTTGATGTCCTGGAGAAATATCATGCGATCCAGTACCAGCTCTGTACCATGGCGTCCGGCCTGGACCATGGGAGGCGATAATAGAGGGACGGCTGATGGAATTCCAGTTTAATTGCCATAAAATGCCAAAAAATATAACTTGATCATTTCGAAGCGTTGGTTATGGTTCCTTGGGTCGTATTTGATGTCCAGGACAAATATCATGTGATCCGGTACCGGCTCCGTACCAAGGCGTCCGGCCTGGACCATGGCAGGCGCTAATACTAGCATGACTGGCGGAATTCTAGTATAATTGCCATAAAATTCCAAAAAATGTAACTTGATCATTTCAAAGAGTTGGTTATGGTTCCTTGGGTGATATTTCATATCCAGGACAATATCATGAGACCCGGTACCGGCTCCGTACCAAGGTGTCCGGCCTGTACCATAGCACGCGATAATAAAAGACACGACTATCGGAATTCCAGTTTAATTTCCATAAAATGCCAAAAATATGCAACTTGATCATTTCAGAGAGTTGGTTATGGTTCCGTGGGTCATATTTGATGCCCTGGAGAAATATCATGCGATCCGGTACCGGCTCTGTACCAAGGCGTTCGGCCTGGACCATGGCAGGCGACAATAGAGGCACGACTGACGGAATTCAAGTTTAATTGCCATAAAATGCCAAAAACTGTAACTTCCTCGTTTCAAAGCGTTGGTTATGGTTCCTTAGGTCATATTTGATGTCCCGGAAAAATATCATATGACTCGGTACCGGATCCATACCAAGGTGTCCGACCTGGACCATGGCAGGCGATAATACAGGCACGACTGCCGAAATTCCAGTTTAATTGCCATAAAATGCCAAAAAATGTAACTTGATCATTTCAAAGCATTGGTTATGGTTCCTTGGGTCGTATTTAATGTCCCGGACAGATATCATACTCTCCGATACCGGCTCCATACCAAGACGTCCGGCCTGGACCATGGCAGGCGATAATACAGGCACGACTGGTGGAATTCTAGTTTAATTGCCATAAAATGCCAAAAAATGTTACTTGATCATTTCAAAGCGTTGTTTATGGTTCCTTTGGTCGTGTTTGATGTCTTGGAAAAATATCATGCGATCCGATACCGGCTCCATACCAAGGCGTCCGGCCTGGACCATGGAAGCGATAATACAGGCACGACTGGCGGAATTCCAGTAGAATTGCCATAAAATGCCAAAAATATAACTTGATTATTTCGAAGCGTTGTTTATGGTTCCTTGGTCGTACTTGATATCCCGGTCAAATATCATGCGATCTGGTACCGGCTCCGTACCAAGGCCTCCAGCCTGGACCATGGCAGGCGATAATACAGGCACGACTGTCAGAATTCCAGTTTAATTGCCATAAAATGCCAAAAATATGTAATTTGATCATTTCAAAGCGTTGGTTATGGTTCCATGGGTCGTATTTGATGTCCTGGAGAAATATCATGCGATCCGGTACCGGCTCTGTACCATGGCGTCCGGCCTGGACCATGGCAAGCGATAATAGAGGCACGACTGACGGAATTCCAGTTTAATTGCCATAAATTGCCAAAAATATAACTTGATCATTTCGAATTCTTGGTTATGGTTCGTTGGGTCATATTTTGATATCCAGGACAAATATCATGTGATCCGGTATCGTCTCCGTACCAAGGTGTCTGGCCTAGACCATGGCAGGCGCTATTACAGGCACGACTGGCGGAATTCCAGTTTAATTGCTAAAATGCCAAAAAATTTAACTTGATCATTTCGAAGCGTATGTTATGGTTCCTTGGGTCATATTTAATGTCCCGGAAAAATATCATATGATCCGGTACCAGCTCCGTACCAAGGCATCCGGTCTGGACCATGGGAGGCTATATTACAGGCTCGACTAGCGGAATTCTAGTTTAATTGCCATAAAATGCCAAAAAATGTAACTTGATCATTTCGAAGTATTTGTTAGGGTTCCTTGGGTCGTATTTGATGTCCCGGACAAATATCATGCTATCCGATACCGGTTCCATGCCAAGGCGTCCGCCCTGGACCATGGCAGGCGATAATACAGGCACGACTGGAGAAATTCCAGTTTAATTCCCATAAAATGCCAAAAAATGTAACTTGATCATTTCAAAGCGTTGGTTATGGTTCCTTGGGTCGCATTTAATGTCCCAGACAAATATCATGCGATTCGGTACCGGCTCCATACCAAGGCCTCAGGCCTGGACCATGGCAGGCGATAATACATGCACAATTGGCGTAATTCCAGTATTATTTCCATAA
This sequence comes from Nicotiana paniculata, assembly GCA_005239505.1. Taxonomy (NCBI): domain Eukaryota; kingdom Viridiplantae; phylum Streptophyta; class Magnoliopsida; order Solanales; family Solanaceae; genus Nicotiana; species Nicotiana paniculata. The sequence continues at coordinate 10,747 of MDKI01045734.1, forward strand.
AATGCCAAAAAATGTAACTTCATAATTTCGAAGCGTTGTTTATGGTTCCTTTGGTCGTATTTGATGTCCCAGACAAATATCATGTGATCTGGTACCGGCTCCATACCAAGGCCTCTGGCCTGGACCATGGCAGGCAATAATACAGGCACGATTGTCAGAATTCCAGTTTAATTGCCATAAAATGCCAAATAATATGTAACTTGATCATTTCAGAGCGTTGGTTATGGTTCCATGGGTCGTATTTGATGTCCTGGATAAATATCATGGGATCCGGTACCGGCTCTGTACCAAGGCATCCGGCCTGGACCATGGCAGGCGATAATAGAGGCACGACTGACGGAATTCTAGTTTAATTGCCATAAAATGCCAAAAAAATATAACTTGATCATTTCGAAGCGTTGGTTATGGTTACCTGGGTCATATTTGATGTCCCGTACAAGTATCATGCTATCCGGTACCGGCTCCGTACCAAGGCGTCCGGCCTGGACCATGGCAGGCGATAATATAGGCACGACTGGCGGAATTCCAGTTTAACGCCATAAAATGCCAAAAAATGTAACTTGATCATTTCGAAGTGTTGGTTATGGTTCCTTGGGTAATATTTGATGTCCAATTCAAATATCATGCAATCCGGTAATGGCTTCGTACCAAGGCGTCCGACCTGGACCATGGTAGGCGCTAATACAGGCTCGACTGGCGGAATTCCAGTTTAATTGCCATAAAATGCCAAAAAATGTAACTTGATCATTTCTAAGCGTTGGTTATGGTTCCTTGGGTCATATTTAATGTCCCGGACAAATATCATACGATCCGGTACTAGCTCTGTACCAAGGCGTCTGGCCTGGACCATGGCAGGCGATAATAGAGGCACGATTGACGAAATTCCAGTTTAATTGCCATAAAATGCCAAAAAATGTAACTTGATCATTTCGAAGTGTTGGTTATGGTTCCTTGGGTAATATTTGATGTCCAATTCAAATATCATGCAATCCGGTACCGGCTTTGTACCAAGGCGTCCGACCTGGACCATGGTAGGCGCTAATACAGGCACGTCTGGCGGAATTCCAGTTTAATTGCCATAAAATGCCAAAAAATGTAACTTGATCATTTCGAAGCGTTGGTTATGGTTCCTTGGGTCGTATTTGATGTCCCGGACAAATATCATTCTATCCGATATCGGCTCCATACCAAGGCGTCCGGCCTGGACCATGGGCGATAATACAGGCACGACTGGCGGAATTCCAGTTTAATTGCCATAAAATGCCAAAAAATGTAACTTCATCATTTTGACGCATTGGTTATGAATCCTTGGGTTGTATTTGATGTCCTGGACAAATATCATGCGATTCGCTACCGTCTACGTACCAATTCGTCCGGCCCGGACCATGGAAGGCGATAATGCAGGCACGACTTGGCGGAATTCTAGTTTAATTGGCATAAAATGCCAAAAAATGTTTCTTTATCCTTTCGAAGAGTTGGTTATCGTTTATTGGGTTGTATTTGATGTCCCGAAAAAATATCACGCGATCTAGTATCGGATCCATACCAAGGCGCCCGGCCTGGACCATGGATGGCGATAGTACAGGCACGACTGGTTGAATTCCAGTTTAATTGCCATAAAATGCAAACAAATGTAATTTGATCATTTCGAAGTTTTGGTTATGGTTCTTTGGGTCATATTAATTTTTCGGAAAAATATCATGTGATTTGATACCAGTTACGTGCCACAACGTCCGGCCTGGACCATGGCAGGCGATAATAAAGGCACGACTTGGCGGAATTTCAGTTTAATTGCAATAAATGCCAAAATGTAACTTGATCATTTTGAAGTTTTTGTTATGGTTCCTTGGGTCATATTTGACGTCCCAGAAAAATATCATGTGATTCGGTACCGGCTACGTACCACAGCGTCCGGTCTGGACTATGGCAGGCGATAATACATGCATGACTTGGCGGAATTCAAGTTTAATTGCCAGAAAATGCCAAAAAATGTAACTAGATCATTTCAAAGAGTTGGTTATGGTTCCTTGGGTTGTATTTGATTTCCCGGAAAAGTATCTTGCGATCCGGTACCGGCTCCATACCAAGGCGTCCGGCCTGGGCCATGGAAGGCGATAATACATTCACGACTGGCGGAATTACAGTTTAATTGCCATAAAATGCAAAAACATGTAACTTGATCATTTCGAAGCGTTGCTTATGGTTCCTTGGGTCATATTTAATGTCCCAGACAAATATCATGCGACCCGGTACCGGCTTCGTACTAAGGTGTCCGGCCTGGACCATGGCAGGCGATAATACAGGCACGACTGGCGGAATTTCAGTTTAATTGCCATAAAATGTCAAAAATATGTAACTTGATCATTTCAGAGCATTGGTTATGGTTCCATGGGTCGTATTTGATGTCCTGGAGAAATATCATGCGATCTGGTATCGGCTCTTTACCAAGGCGTCCGGCCTGGACCATGGCAGGCGATAATAGAGGCACGATTGACGGAATTCCAGTTTAATTGCCATAAATTGCCAAAAAATGTAACTTGATCATTTCGAAGCGTTGGTTATGGTTCCTTGGGTCGTATTTGATGTCCCGAAAAAATATCATACTATCCGATACTGGCTCCATACCAAGGCGTCCGGCCTGGACCATGGCAGGCGATAATAAAGGCACGAACGGCGGAATTCCAGTTTAATGACCATAAAATGCCAAAAAATGTTACTTGATCATTTCGAAGCGTTATTTATGGTTCCTTTGGTCGTATTTGATTTCCCGGTCAAATATCATGTGATTCGGTACTGGCTACGTACCACAGCGTCTGGCCTAGACCATGGCATGCAATAATACATGCACGACTTGCGGAATTCCAGTTTAATTGCCATAAAATTCCAAAAAATGTAACTTGATCATTTTGATGCATTGGTTATGAATACTTGGGTTGTATTTGATGTCCTGGACAAATATCATGCGATTCGCTACCGGGTACATACCAAGTAGTCCAGCCCGGACCATGGAAGGCGATAATGCAGGCACGACTTGGCGGAATTCTAGTTTAATTGGCATAAACTGCCAAAAATGTAACTTTATCCTTTCGAAGAGTTGGTTATCATTTCTTGGGTTGTATTTGATGTCCCGGAAAAATATCACGCGATCCGGTATCGGATCCATACCAAGGCGCCCGACCTGGACCATGGATGGCGATAATACATGCACGACTGGCTGAATTCCAGTTTAATTGTCATAAAATGCCATTAAATGTAATTTGATCATTTCGAAGTCTTGGTTATGGTTATTTGGGTCATATTAATTTCCCAGACAAATATCATGCAATTTGATACCAGCTACGTGCCACGGCGTCCGGCCTGGACCATGGCAGGCGATAATACAAACACGACTTGGCGGAATTTCAGTTTAATTGCAATAAATGCCAAAAAATGTATCTTGATCATTTTGAGGTTTTTGTTATGGTTCCTTGGGTCATATTTGACGTCCCGAAAAAATATCATGTGATTCGGTACCGGCTACGTACCACAACGTACGGTCTGGACCATGGCAGGCGATAATACACGCATGACTTGGCGGAATCCAAGTTTAATTGCCAAAAAATGCCAAAAAATGTAACTTGATCATTTCGAAGAGTTGGTTATGGTTCCTTGGGTTGTATTTGATTTCCCAGAAAGATATCATGCGATCCGATACCGGCTCCATACCAAGGCGTCCCGCCTGGGCCATGGATGGCGATAATACATGCACGACTTGCGGAATTACAGATTAATTACCATAAAAAGCCAAAACGTGTAACTTGATCATTTCGAAGCGTCGGTTATGGTTACTTGGGTCATATTTAATGTCCCAGACAAATATCATGCGACCTGCTACCGGCTTCGTACTAAGGTTTCCAGCCTCGACCATGGCAGGCGATAATACAGGCACGACTTACGGAATTCCAGTTTAATTGCCATAAAATGCCAAAAAATATAACTTGATCATTTTGAATTATTGGTTATGGTTCCTTGGGTCATATTTTGATGTCCAGGACAAATATCATGGGATCCGGTATCGCCTCCGTACCATGGCGTCCGGCCTAGACCATGGCAGGCGCTTATACAGGCACGACTGGCAGAATTCCAGTTTAATTGCCATAAAATGCAAAAAAATTTAACTTGATCATTTCGAATCATATTTTATGGTTCCTTGGGTCATATTTAATGTCCCGGACAAATATCATCTGATCCGGTACCAGCTCTGTACAAAGGCGTCCGGCCTGGACCATGGGAGGCGATATTACAGGCTCGACTAGCGGAATTCCAATTTAATTGCCATAAAATGCCAAAAAATTTAACTTGATCATTTCGAACTATTGGTTAGGGTTCCTTGGGTCGTAATTGATGTCCCGGAAAAATATCATGCTACCCGATACCTGCTCCATACCAAGGCGTCCGCCCTGTACCATGGCAGGCGCTAATACAGGCACGACTAGCGAAATTCCAGTTTAATTGCCATAAACTGCCAAAAAATGTAACTTGATTATTTCAAAGCGTTGGTTATGGTTCCTTGGGTCATATTTAATGTGCGGACAAATATCATGCAACCCGGTACCGGCTCCTTACCAAGGCGTCCGGGCTGGACCATGGTAGGCAATAATATAGGCACGATTGTCGGAATTCCTATTTAATTGCGATAAAGTGCAAATAAATGTAACTTATTCATTTCAAAGCATTAGTTATGGTTCCTTGGGTCATATTTTATATCCCGGACAAATATCATGCGATCCGGTACCTACTCCGTTCCAAGGCTTCCGGCCTGGACCATGGCAGGCGATAATACATGCACGACTGACGGAATTCAAGTTTAATTGCTATAAAATGCCAAAAAATGTAACTTGATCATTTTGAAGCGGTTGTTATGGTTCGTTGGGTCGTATTTTATGTCCTAGAAAAATATCATGTGATCCGATAACGGCTCCATACGGCGTCCGGCCTGGACCATGGTTGGCAATAGTACAGGCACGACTGGCGAAATTCCAATTTAATTGCCATAAAACGCCAAAAAAATAACTTGATAATTTCGAAGCATTGGTTATGGTTCCTTGTGTCTTATTTGATGTCTCGGACAAATATCAAGAGATTCGGTACCGGCTCCGTAACAAGGAGTCCGACCTGGACCACGGCAGGCGATAATATAGGCATCGCTGGCGCAATTCCAGTTTATTTGCCATAAAATGCCAAAAAAATGTAATTTGATCATTTCGAAGCGTTGGTTATGGTTCCTTGGGTCATATTTTATATACCGAACAAATATCAAGAAATCAGTACCAGCTACGTACCACGGCGTCCGGCCTGGACCATGGCAGACAATAATACAAGCACGACTTGCGAAATTCCAGTTTAATTGCCATAAAATGCCAAAAAATGTATCTTCATCATTTCAATGCGTTTGTTATGGTTACTTGGGTCGTATTTGATGTCCCGGAAAAATATCATGCGATGCGGTACCGTCTCCGTACCAAGGCGTCCGGCCTGGTCCATGGCAGGCGATAATACAGGCACAACTGGCGTAATGCCAGTTTAATTGCCATAAAATGCCAAAAAATGTAACTTGATCATTTCGAATCATTGGTTATGGTTCCTTGGGTCATATTTAATGTCCCAAAAAAATATCATGCGACCCGTTACCGACTTCGTACCAAGGCGTCCGGCTTGGACCATGGCAGGCGATAATACAGGCACGAATGGTGGAATTCTAGTTTAATTGCCATAAAATACCAAAAAATGTAACTTGGTCATTTCGAAGCATTGGTTATGGTTCCTTGGGTCATATTTGATGTCCCAGAGAAATATCCTGTGATTCGGTACAGGCTACGTACCGAGGCGTCCAACCTGGACCATGGCAGGCGGTAATACAAGCACGACTGGCGGAATTCCAATTTAATTGCCATAAAATGCCAAAACTGTAACTTGATCATTTTGAAGTGTTGGTTATGGTTCCTTGGGTCGTATTTGATGTCCCTGATAAATATCATACGAACCGGTACCGGCTTCGTAGCAAGGCGTCCGGCCTAGACCATGGCAGGTGATAATACAAGCACGATTGGCTGTATTCAAGTTTAATTGCTATAAAATGCCAAAAAATGTAACTTGATCATTTAGAAGCGTTGGTTATGGTTATTTGGGTCGTATTTGATGTCCTAGATAAATATCATGCGATCCATACCGGCTCCGTACCAAGGCGTCCGGACTGGACCATGGCAGGCGATAATACATGCACGACTGGCAGAATTCCAGTTTAATTTCCATAAAATGCCAAAAAATAAAAAATAATCATTTCGAAGCGTTGGTTATGGTTCCTTGTGTCATATTTTATGTCTCGGACAAATATCATGTGATTTGGTACCGGCTCCGTACCAAGGATCCGACCTGGACCATGGAATGCGATAATACAGGCATGACTAGCAGATTTCAAGTTTAATTGCCAAAAAATGCCAAAAAATGTAACTTGATCATTTGGAAGCGTTGGTTATGGTTTCTTGGGTCATATTTCAATTCACGGACAATGTCATGCAACCTGGTACTGGCTCCGTACCAAGGCGTCCGGCCTGGACCATGGCATGCGATAATACAGGCACAACTATCGGAATTCCAGTTTAATTGCCATAACAAGCTAAAAAAATGTAACTTGATCATGTCAGAGCGTTGGTTATGGTTCCTTGGGTCGTATTTGATGACCTGGATAAATATCATGCTATCCAGTACCGGCTCCATATTAAGGCGTCCGGTCTGGACCATGGCAGGCAATAATACAGGCACGACTTGCGGAATTCCAGTTTAATTGTCATAAAATGCCAAAAATGTAACTTGTTCATTTCGAACCGTTGGTTATGGTTACTTGGGTCGTATTTGATTTACCGGACAAATATCATGCTATCCGGTACCGGCTCTGTACCAAGGCGTCCGACCTGGACCATGGCAGGCGATAATACAGGCACGACTAGCGGAATTCCAGTTTAATTGCCATAAAATGCCAAAAGATGTAACTTGATCATTTCGAAGCATTGGTTATGGTTCCTTGGGTCATATTTCATATCCCAGAAAATATCATGTGACCCGGTACTGGCTCCATACCAAGGCGTCCAGCCTGTTCCATGGCAGTCGATAATACAATAATGAGTGGCGGATTTCACGTTTAATTGCCATAAAATGCAAAAAAAATTAACTTGATCATTTCGAAGCGTTGTTTATGGTTCCTTGTGTCGTATTTGATATCCCGGAGAAATATCATGCCACAATCCACGCTGGTCCACGCCCCGAGTCGATCGGTGGACCGGCTCAACACCATTCCACGTCCTACTGGGGCGCATCGCCGGCACCTATCCGCTTCCTTCCGGAAGATTTCATGCACTCTTTGACTCGCTTTTCAAATTCCTTTCCATATTTCCCTCGCGGTACTTGTTCGCTATCGGTCGCTCGCCCGTATTTAGCCTTGGTCGGAATTTTCAATTTAATTGCCGTAAAATGCCAAAAAATGTAACTTGATCATTTTGAGGCGTCGGTTATGGTTCCTTGTGTCATATTTGATGTTTCGGACAATGATCATGAGATTTGGTACTGGCTCCGTACCAAGGAGTCCGACCTGGACAATGGCAGGCGATAATACAGGTATGACTGGCGGAATTCAAGTTTAATTGCCAAAAAATGCCAAAATATGTAACTTGATCATTTCAAAGTGTTGGTTATGGTTCCTTGGGTCATATTTGATGTCCCGTAAAAATATCATGCGATTTGGTACCGACCACGTACCACGGCGTCCGGCCTGGACATGGCAGGCGATAATACAGGCACGATTGATAGAATTCCAGTTTAATTGCCATAAAAAGACAAAAAATATAACTTGACCATTTCGAAGAGTTCGTTATGGTTCCTTGGGTTTTATTTGATGATCATGCTATCCGGTACCGGCTCCGTACCAAGGCGTCCGGCATGCACTATGGCAGGCGATAATACAGGCACGGCTGGTGAAATTCCAGTTTAATTGCCATAAAATTCCAAAAAATATAACTTGATCATTTCCAAGCATTGCTTATGGTTCCTCGTGTCGTATTTGATGTCCCGGACAAATATCACGCGATTCAGTACCATGGCAGGCGACAATACAGGCACGACTTGGAGGAATTCCAGTTTAATTGCCATAAAATTCCAAAAAATGTAACTTGATCGTTTCGAAGAGTTTGTTATGGTTTCTTGGGTTGTATTTGATGTCCCGGACAAATATCATGCGGTCCGGTACCGGCTCCGTACCAAGGTGTCCGGCCTGGACCATGGCAGGCGATAATATAGGCACGACTGGCGGAATTCTAGTTTAATTGCCATAAAATGCAAAAAATTAGCTTGATCATTTCGAAGTGTTGGTTATGGTTACTTGTGTTGTATTTGATGTCCCAGACAAATATCATGAGATTCGGTATCGGCTCCATACCAAGGCATCCGGCCTGGACCATCGTAGGCGATAATAGAGGCACGATTGGCAAAATTCCAATTTAATTGCCATAAAATGCCAAAAAAATGTACCTTGATCATTTCCAAGCGTTGGTTATGGCTCCTTGGGTCGTATTTGATGTCCCGGAGAAATATCATGCAATCCGGTACCGGCTCCGTACAAAGGCGTCTGGCCTGGACCATGGCAGGCGATAATAGAGGCACGACTGGCGGAATTCCAGTTTAATTGCCATAAAATGCCAAAAAAATGTAATTTTGATCATTTTGAAGCGTTGGTTATGGTTCCTTGGGTTGTATTTGATGACCTGGATAAATATCATGCTATCAAGTACCGGATCCGTATTAAGGCATCCAATATGGACCATGGCAGGCGATAATACAGGCACGACTTGCGGAATTCCAGTTTAATTGCCATAAAATGCCAAAAAATGTAACTTGTTCATTTCGAAGCATTGGTTATGGTTACTTGGGTCGTATTTGATGTACCGGACAAATATCATGCTATCCGGTACTGGCTCCGTACCAAGGCATCCGGCCTTGACCATGGCAGGCGATAATACAGGCACGACTGGCGGAACTCCAGTTTAATTGCCATAAAATGCCAAAAAATGTAATTTGATCATTTCAAAGCATTAGTTATGTTACCTTGGGTCATATTTAATGTCCCGGTCAAATATCATGCATCCGGCACCCGCTTCGTACCAAGGCGTCCAGTCTGGACCATGGGAGGTGATAAATACAGGCACGACTGGCGGAATTCCAGTTTAATTGCCATAAAATGCCAAAAAATGTAACTTGATAATTTTGAAGCGTTGGTTATGGTTCCTTGTGTTGTATTTAATGTCCCATACAAATATCATATGATCCGGTATCGGCTCCGTACCAAGGCGTCCGTCCTGGACCATGGTAGGCGATAATACAGGCACGACTGGAAGAATTCTAATTTAATTGCCATAAAATACCAAAAAATGTAACTTGATCATTTCAAAGCGTTGGTTATGGTTCCTTGGGTCATATTTGATGTCCCAGACAAATATCATGTGATCCAGTTCCAGCTCCATACCAAGGCGTCGGCCTGGACCATGGCAAGCGATATTACAGGCACGACTAGCGGAATTCTAGTTCAATTGCCATAAAATGCCAAACAAATGTAACTTGATCATTCCGAAGCGTTGGTTATGGTTACTTGGGTTGTATTTGATGTCCCGGACAAGTATCATGCTATCCGATACCGGATCAGTCCCGGACAAATATCATGCGATTCAGTATCGGCTCCATACCAAGGTATCCGGCCTAGACCATCGATGGCGATAATACAGGCACGACTGGCGGAATTCTAATTTAATTCCCATAAAATGTAAGTTGATCATTTCAAAGCATTGGTTATGGGTCCTTGGTTCATATTTGATGTACCATACAAATATCATGCGATACGGTACCAGCTCCGTACCAAGGCGTCCGACCTGAACCATGGATGGTGATAATACAAGCACGACTGGCTGAATTCCAGTTTAATTGCCAAAAAATGTAACTTGATCATTTCGAAGCGTTGGTTATGGTTCCTTGGGTCGTATTTGATGTCCCAGAGAAATATCATGCGATCCGGTACCAGCTTTGTACCAAGGCGTCCGGCCTGGACCATGGCAGGTGATATTACAGGCACGACTAGCGATATTCCAGTTTAATTGCCATAAAATGCAACAAAAATGTAACTTGATCATTTTGAAGAGTTTGTTATGGTTACTTGGGTCGTATGTGATGTCCCGGACAAATATCATGCGATCCGGTATCGGTACCATACCAAGGTGTCCGGCCTGGACCATGGATGGCGATAATACAGGCACGACTAGCGGAATTCCAGTTTAATTCCCATAAAATGTAACTTGATCATTTCGAAGCATTGGTTATGGTTCCTTGGGTCATATTTGATGTCCCATACAAATATCATGTGATCTGGTACCAGCTACGTACCAAGGCGTCCGGTCGTGACCATGGCAGGCGATATTACAAGCACGACTAGCTGAATTCAAGTTTCATTGCCATAAAATTCCAAAAAATGTAACTTGATCATTTAGATTAGTTGGTTATGGTTACTTGGGTCGTACTTGATGTCCTAGACCGATATCATGTAATCCGGTACCGGCTCTATACCAAGGTGTCCGGCCTGGACCATAGATGGTGATAATACAGGCACGACTAGCGGAATTCCAGTTTAATTGCCATAAAGTGTAACTTGATCATTTCGAAGCTTTGGTTATGGTTCCTTGGGTCATATTTAATGTTCGGAAAAAATATTTTGCGATCTGGTACTGGCTCCGTACCAAGGCGTCCAGCCTGGACCCTCGCAGGCGATAATACATGCACGACTAGCAAAATTCCAGTTTAATTCCCATAAAATTCCAAAACATGTAACTTGATCATTTCGAAGCATTGGCTATGGTTCCTTGGGTCGTATTTGATGTCCGGACAAATATCATGCGATCCAAAACTGGCTCCGTACCAAGGTGTCCGGCCTAGACCATGGCAGGTGATAATACAGGCACGACTGGCGGAATTCCAGTTTAATTGCCATAAAATGCCAAAAATGCAACTTGATCATTTCGAAACGTTGGTTATGGTTCCTTGGGTCGTATTTTATGTCCTGGAGAAATATCATGTGATCCGGTACCGGCTCCGTACCAAGGCGTCCGACCTGGAGTATGGCAGGCGATAATACAGGCACAGCTGGCGGAATTCCAGTTTAATTGCAATAAAATTCCAAAAAATGTAACTTCATCATTTCAAAGCGTTGGTTATGAATCCTTGGATTGTATTTGATGTCCTGGACAAATATCATGCGATTCGGTACCGGCTACATACCAAGGCGTCTGGTCTGGATCATGGAAGGCGATAATGCAGGCAGAACTTGGCGGAATTCTAGTTTAATTGCCATAAAATCCTTTCTAAGAGTTTGTTATGGTTTCTTTGGTTGTATTTGATGTCTCGAACAAATATCATGCGATCCGGTACCATATCCATACCAAGGCGTCCAGTATGGACCATCGATGGAGATAATACAGGCACGACTGGCTAAATTCCAGTTTAATTGACATAAAATGCTAAAAAATGTAACCTGATCATTTCGTAGCGTTGGTTATGGTTCCTTGGGTCATATTTGATGTTCCGAACAAATATCATGCGATCCGGTACAGGTTCCGTACCGAGGCGTCCGGCCTGGACCATGGCAGGCGGTTATACAGGCACGACTGGTGGAATTCAAATTTAATTGCCATAAAATGCCAAAAATGTAACTTGATCATTTTGAAGTGTTGGTTATGGTTCCTTGGATCGTATTTGATTTCCCTGAGAAACATCATGCGATCTGGTACCGGCTCCGTAGCAAGGCATCCGGCCTGGACCATGGCAGGTAATAATACATGCACGATTGGCCAAATTCAAGTTTAGTTTCTATAAAATTCCAAAAAATGTAACTTGATCATTTATAAGCGTTGGTTATGGTTCTTTGGGTCGTATTTGATGTCCTGGAAAAATATCATGCGATCCAGTACCGGCTCCGTACCAAGGCGTCCGGACTGGACCATGGGAGGCGATAATACATGCAAGACTGGTGGAATTCAAGTTTAATTGCTATAAAAAGCCAGAAAATGTAAATTCATCATTTCGAAGCATTGGTTATCGTACCTTGCGTCATCTTTGATGTCTCGAACAAATATCATGAGATTTGGTACCGGCTCCGTACCAAGGATCCGAGCTGGACCATGGCAGGCGATAATACAGGCATGACTAGTGGATTTCAAGTGTAATTGCCAAAAAATGCCAAAAAATGTAACTTGATCATTTCGAAGCGTTGGTTATGGTTCCTTGGGTCATATTTCATATCACGGACAATGTCGTGCGACCCGGTACTAGCTCCGTACCAAGGCGTCCGGCCAGGACCATGGCAGGCGATAATACAGGCACGAGTGTCGGAATTGTAAGTTAATTGTCGTAAAATGCCAAAAAAATATAACTTGATCATTTCAGAGCATTGGTTATGGTTCTGTGGGTCGTATTTGATGTCCTGGAGAAATATCATGTGATCCGGTACCGGCTCTATACCAAGGCGTCCTGCCTGCACCACGGCAGGTGATAACAGAGGCACGTCTGACGGAATTCCAGTTTAATTGCCATAAAATGCCAAAAAATGTAACTTGATCATTTCGAAGCGTTGGTTATGGTTCCTTGGATCGTATTTGATGTCCACGACAAATATCATGAAATCCAGTACCGTCTCCCTACCAAGGCGTCTCGCCTGGACCATGGAAGGCGCTAATACAAGCACAACTGACGGAATTCCAGTTTAATTACCATGCCAAAAAATGTAATATGATCATTCTGAAGCGTTGGTTATGGTTCCTTGGGTCATATTTGATGTCCCGGACAAATATCATGCGATTCGGTACCGGCTACGAACCACGGCGTCCGGCCTGGATCATGGCAGGCGATAATACAGGTACGACTGACGAAATTCTAGTTTAATTACCATAAAATGCCAAAAAATGTAACTTAACCATTTCGAAGAGTTGGTTATGGTTCCTTGGGTTGTATTTGTTGTCCCAGAAAAATATCATGCGATCAAGTATCGGCTCCATACCAAGGCGTCCGGCTTAGACCAAGCTATAATAAAGGCACGACTGGCGGAATTCCAGTTTAATTGTCATAAAATGCCAAAAAATGTAACTTGATCATTTTGAAGCGTTGGTTATGGTTCATTGGGTAGTATTTGATGTCCAGTAAAAATATCATGCGATCCGGTATCGGCTCCGTACCAAGGCGTCAGGCCTGGACCATGGCAGGCGCTAAAACAGGCACGATTGGCGGAATTCCAGTTTAATTGCCATAAAATGCCAAAAAATGTAACTTGATCATTTCGAAGTGTATGTTATGGTTCCTTGGGTCATATTTAATGTCCCGGACAAATATCATGCGACCCGGTACCGGCTCCGTACCAAGGCGTCCGGCCTGGACCATAGGAGGCGATAATACAGGCACGACTGGCAGAATTCCACTATAATTGCCGTAAAATGTCGAAAAATGTAACTTGATCATTTCGAAGCGTTGGTTATGGTTTCTTGGGTCATATTTCATATCCCGGACAATATCATGCGACTCAGGACTGGCTCCGTACCAAGGCGTCCGGCCTGTACCATGGCACGCGATAATAAAAGACACGACTATCGGAATTCCAGTTTAATTGCCATAATATGCCAAAAATATGTAACTTTATCATTTCAGAGAATTGGTCATGGTTCCGTGGGTCGTATTTGTTGTCCTGGAGATATATCATGCGATCCGGTACAGGCTATGTACCACGGCGTCTGGCCTGGACCATGGCAAGCGATAATACAGGCACGACTGGCGGAATTCCAGTTTAATTGCCATAAAATGCCAAAAGATGTTATTTGATCATTTCGAAGCGTTGGTTATGGTTCCTTGGACTGTATTTGATGTCCTGGATAAATATCATGTGATCCGATACTGGCCACGTACCAAGGCGTCCGGCCTGGACCATGGCAGACAATAATACAGGCACGACTGGCGGAATTGCAGTTTAATTACCATAAAATGCCAAAAAATATAACCTGGTTATTTCGAACTGTTGGTTATGGTTCCTTGGCTCGTATTTGATGTCCCGGAAAAATATCATGATATCCGGTACCGGCTCCATACCAAGGCGTCCGGCCTGGACCATGGCAGACGATAATACAGTCACGAGTGGCGGAATTCCTGTTTAATTGCCATATAATGCCAAAAAATGTAGTTTGATCATTTTGAAGCATTGGTTATGGTTCCCTGGGTCGTATTTGATGTCCACGATAAATATCATGCAATCCGACACCGTCTCCGTACCAAGGCGTCCGGCCTGGACCATGGAAGGCGCTAATACAAGCACGACTGGCGGAATTCCAGTTTAATTGCCATAAAATGCCAAAAAAATGTAACTTAATCATTCCGAAGCATTGGTTATGGTTCCTTGGGTCATATTTAATATCTCGGAAAATATCATGTGACCCGGTACAGGCTCCGTACCAAGGCGTGCGACCTGTACCATTGCGGGCGATAATACATGCACGACTGTCGGAATTCCAGTTTATTTGCCATAAAATGCCAAAAATATATAACTTGATCATTTCAGAGCGTTAGTTATGGTTCCGTGGGCTTTATTTGATGTCCCGGACAATATCATGCGACCCAGTACTGGCTCCGTACGAAGGCGTCCGGCCTGTACCATGGCACGCGATAATAAAAGGCATGACTATCGGAATTCCAGTTT